>JANIMX020000184.1:566633-578774 GCA_024582655.2 Erythroxylum kunthianum | reverse complement strand
ACAAGATTTTTATATTTTGTTACCCGTCTCCGCAAGCAGAGACAATAACCAAACGCATGGTAAGTCACCATTTCCATTAGTCAAAGAGGATTTACCTTGGTATTTTAGAGGGCTGTCAATGTGAGAGGGACAAATAGTTATGTGTGAGTTTGCATCACTATCAGTAAACCAACTAGGATCGTTCACATTTTCTGGAGTTGCAGTGAAGGCTGAATAGTAGGAAGGTGGGTTTTGATTCTTCTTGTTTTGATTATCAGGAGGACTACCCATATTGGAGTTCTCAAACCTGAAATAGCACGAGATAGCTGAGTGTCCATTCCGTCCACAAACTTGACATGTAATCCTGCGGCTGCCTCGTGAGTGTCTTCTGTTAGAATTTTCCCATACATATTGGACAACCATTGATTGTGTTTTTTTGTTTTAAAATAAATTATCGATTACGTGACATAATTCGATCCTGGAAAAGATCATAAAGTGACCCAACAAATGATCTAAATCGATTGGTCAAAGTTCGGGTGGAAAATGAGTCTCTTTCAGTGTGGACCGGACCCTTGTTTGGCTTGTGATGGGAAAGCCCAATATGGAAGCTATATATATATATAAGGTTAAGGTCTCATATAGTTACGGTGATAATACGTAGCATTCGGTGCTCTGACCCATTCGGAGAGCTAAGTTGCCGGAAACTATAGAAAGCCCTTAATCCCGATACGGTGATCGTTTTTCTCTTCAGGATCGAGAAGTTTCAGGATCGTTTGGGACGTCAAATCAGCCTCGAAAAGCCGAGATTGAATCGAAATCAGGTAGTCTGCATTTCTTCGTTTATTTCCCTTTCACGTTGCATCCTGGGCACGTAATAAGGATTACTGTACGTGTTCAACATCCACAATTTTCCTTTAATTAATATGATGCGACTTGGAATAAAAGAGAGGAACTGAATTTTTAACTTAGGGCAAGAAGACAAATGTACTATTGGAATGTGTTTGTGTAAGAACAAAACCATAATTCAATCCTTAACTTCATTCTGATGTAGTCTTTTAAATATCATACTCTTAAAAAACTATCCAACAGAATCCCTTGGTGAATGTGACATCGCTAATTTAATGAGCAAACCAATAACAAAATTTCAAGAGATATAATATCAACAAGGGTTAAGTAGTGGGACAAAATTGTTAGTTTAACTATTAGATGTATATTGTTTATATTTTTATTAGGTTGAATTTGATATTTCGTATTAGTATTTACTAAAAATAATTTAAAAATCTCATTTAGATTATACAATTTTCAAGACAGAATAAATTCAGAGACGTTGAATGACACAAAATTCAGCACAAACATTTAATGCTACCTTTTTATTTTATGTTGAATAAAGATAATTATAAAAGTTAGCACTTTGTCTAATATCAATTGTTCATCGTCATAAGTTATTGAATGAATTGTATCTAAACGAACGCTACATAAGATTATGAGAGATATATTTACTTCTTCTTAAATATAAAATTAATTTGTTAATTAAGTAAAATATTAAAGATTTATTTGGTACTTAAAATTGGATTGTCACTCCAGAGAAAATAAAATGGAGTGGTGTTGTTAGGTCTTCAGCCTAGAACAAGTTCCTGTCAACCAGTGTATACTAAATGGGTCTTCAAGAATATTTAGTTTCTCGATAAAAACTGGCGGCTCAAGTGTTTCTCTCGTCTTATTCTTTCTTAAATATATTAGAAATTCATTAATTGTGAACAAGTTGACCTCAGTCGGTTTGAGAGGAAGGACTTTTATTTGCTGTGGTTTAATTTTGTTTAAAAGAAATATATTTTATTATACAACTTGTAAAACATTTATGCTAAAGAAGTAATAGTTACTAATTTTTAATACATAAAATAATTTATATATTATTCACATTGAATAAATTATTTAAGAAATAAATCATTTAAAATTAAACCACATATTCATTCTAAACTTTAATGAAAAACTCCTTTTATACAAAAGCTTGGCCTTGAATTAAGGAAAATCTCGGGACCCATATTATGTGTTTCGTACTGTAGGTTGGTACCAATCGGAAGGTACCATAGCGACCAAAAAATGGTACGAGATTTGGTTTAATAGTATCGGTCGTCGGTACTGGTTATATCAACCAAATATTGGCCGATACTGTAAATTTTAAAAATTTGGAGAACCATTTTGTCAAAAAAAAATTACTTAACAACCCCCCAACTATTTTCTACTACTCTCTCATCTCTCTCACACATTTCTCTCTCACTCAATCACTTTATCTCTCGGTTCTCCTCTCTAGCGGTGACTTTCCTCTCCTCTCCTCTCCCTCTTCGGCGATTGTCCTCTCTAGCGTCTCTCCTATTTTATTTCTTCCTCACAATCACGAACTTCTGTCTCCACTCTCCTTAGCGCACCACACCACCACCATCCACCACTACCCAATCACTCTTCACTCACCGCTTTCAATCGTCCACTACCGTGCCCATTGCGTGTAGAGTGTAGAGTGTAGAGTGCAACAGAATTTGCAGATTTGGAATTTCAATTTTCTAAATCCAGATCCAAAACCAACCTGACCCAAACTAAACCTACCGAACTTTTAATTGCATTTTTTGATTTTTTGGGTGTGTTTATTTAATAGCAATTGCATTATATTTTGTTGTGTATAAATGTTTTGTGATAGTTGGAATTGTTGAAATTCTTGAAATTTTTGGAATTGATTGTGTGAGTTGGAAATTTTGGGTTTGAAAGTTGGAATTTTTTGTGTGAGTTGATTCAATTTCAATGTAATTTAGACATTGTCGATTTATGAAGAAAATTAATGCATTGAAAATTTTGGATTTGTTTACGTGAGTTTGTTTAATTTCAATATAATTTAGACTTTATCAATTTATGAAGAAATTTTGGGTAACAAACTAAGAATATTGATTAAAATTGACGAATGAAAGATTGTTAAATCAAATATGAGAATTAGAATTTTAGCAACACTATTGATTAAAATTAGTTAAGAAAACAAATTAATTATAAGCATTATAAATTAAATTGAATGAGTAAACAAAATATATTAGTTTATAGTTAAATTATGAGATTACATAAAGTTGTATGTAATCCCAATTTTGCTTTTAGGCTTTTAGCCCATTGCCAATCTTGGGCTTTTGGACAAGAGTTATTTACGAGTCTATAACGGATTCACGATTAAGCAAATCAAGTTGATCCGAACAAAGATAATACAGTAGCCCATGAGAAAAGAAAATGGGCTATGATTAGTGTGGGCCTGGCATGTATTGGGCCTGTGATGGAGAAGTCCGATATGAATGCTGTAAATAATTGCTAAGATCTCATGAATCTATAGATAGAAATCGTAAATATTCAATTTCTCTAACCCATTCAAAGGTTCACATTTTGAAAGACTCGAAAAGACGTTAGCGACATCCAGCTTAAGATCTTTCGTAAAGATTGTTCAAAAATCTTGGAATTTTGCATCAGAAAGCTCGTATAAAGATATGGACAACAAATCAGGTATGTTTTTCACATTTTATTTATTTATGCTTAATCACGTTTGATCCTGGGCACGTAACTAATATTGCTTTTACGTGTTCATGCCTAACACAAAGGAAACGCTACTTAAAGACGAGGAATGAACATGGGCAGCTTTATAGGCACATATATTGATCAATAGATCGAGATCCTATTACGGTCGGTGAAAAAAATGAACCAAGGCGTGAGGAATGTATATAGTTCTGAATTTTCAAGTGTTTTATAGTCCAGAATATTGTAGGTTCGTCGAAGTTGATTTTGGAGTAGATTAAGCCCAATCTACGTCAAAAGAACATATATCGAAACCAGATGGCAGCATTTTATTGAACTAAGATTTCTTTCTTCCGCCCCACAAAATTCAAATAAACCTTCTAACTTACTGATATTATATTTTTTGTAATTGTTTTATAACAAATCAATCCAAATTGATTGCTGTAACATTAGACTAAGAGACATTCAAATGTTAACCCTTAATAAAATACGTTATGGAAGTAGTTAGCTAAAAGGAGCGGAGTAGAGTAAAACCAAATTTCGAGAAATAGAAGTACTGAAACATAGGTCTCTCCTGAGTCTAATAATATTACATACATTAACAAGTCTTACAATTGCCTAGCAGTCTGAACTTTATGACTTCACATCAAGTCACAATTGCAGTGTGTTTGTAATGAGACTACATTCATATTTACCTGGAAAAGTCCATTTGTAGCTCATACTCCTCCTAGAGCATGTTAAGTGAATGGCACCTAGTAGGAGAAAATTGAGTAGATGCAAATAAACCCATATGAACCAACATAATAGAATCATGTGAAATATATCAGAATACAAAGGAAACTGATTGCAGCCCTACCATAGCTTCAAGCAGCCGTTTGACTGTGAGGCCTTCAACGACCAAGATATTTGGACACTGAGACTGAGCTTTTGGCGCTTAGTGTCTCAACTTGGCACTTTAATTCATTTTGAAAAGATATTAATGACTTGTGTCGACCTGCAAGAGCAACAGTGAACTGTTTTATCTTATCCTCAAGATCTTTCCTGCTCAGGGCTTCATTATTCAAATCCTTCAAAGCATTCTCCTTTTGGTCATTGGCCAGTGCAATTTTATGAGATGAATCGCTGACTCTTTGAAACAAAGTATCCCTCTCTTCTTTCAGGAGCCGAAAATCTCTTTCCAAGACGCTGTATCCTTCCCTGGACTCCCCAAGAAGCTGTTGGTTGTTTTCCAACTCTTTTTGCAAGCAATGGCACTTTACCTTAAAAGTGTCGAGCTCGCTGACCAGTTTCTCCTTCCAAGAAGCAGTTTCTCTTTCCATGCATCCCTTAATCAATTAAAATTACTAAACCTTCAAGAGCTAAAAGATAATCGTAGTGATCCATGCTTTATGCTACAGTAATTAGTGATATTACTTAATTCTTTTAGTACATGACAGAATTCGTGAAGATCAATTTTCTCTTCTTCAGTCCTAATACATGCATTGTTTAACTACAAAGCAAATATGGTCAATTTCCTTCAAAAGCATCATGAAGAGCCTTAGTCTATAAAAAGAATGCATGTAATATCCAGACAACCTTCAAAATAGGAAAAAGTACACATTCAGAAACATAACATAACAAGTTGCAGGCGCCTATAAAATCATTTCATCTTACATGGCCAGCAAGTTCTTTCTACTTGATATTATCATGATAAGAATATCCAAGAGTGTTGGTCAGATATGTTCTCATGTGTACAAAAGCTGTAGAACTGTCAGAAATAGTTTTAAAGATGGATACAGCAGAATAAGGAACACTCATTTTGCCATGGAAATATGTTAAATTCAAAGAGAATCCATGTCCACTATAACAACGTTATTTGATTGATAACCAAGTTTTGTACAGGACTTTGGCAAACACGTATTATTTGGAAAGGAAAAATAATTATTGGATCTGCTGTTTATATTACCAAAATGCCAAAAGCTGAAATAGCATATCCAAATATGAGGACAATTATTAAAACCAGAAGTGACAGATAATATCTTGGTGATTGTGGCGAGGCAGCTACCTTACATTCGCGGCTGTAGATTGCGTCTTTCTCTTTAACCTTTTTTGTTGATGTTTCAGACAATACCAAGGATTCGATTGTGCCTATCAAGCTCTCAGAAAGCATTCTGCACCGTTGTTTGACAGGAGAATCATCCTTGGGGACTGAATCATGACCATCCCGCGTCATAGAGAAATTGGTTTCTAGATTTGAGAATATGCTCACACCAATTTCGCTTGTGCCGGAGAGCAATTTTACAATTAGAGATTCCCCATGAGGTACCGATCTCTGTCCAGAAGAAAAGAAGCTAAAGTATGTTAAGCTAAATATGAAATATTATATGTGGGAGACATCAATGAGGACGGCCTTTACCTGTAACATTAACAGCACATCCTTGTACATATCTTTGCAATCAGCAACGGATTCGCAGAGCTTTTTTGGTAGTTCTTTGAAGAGTTGTGCTTCTTGTTTAAGTTCTGATATCTCCATCATTAAACGATCGTTCAAAATTACTTGCTCTGAATGCTTCAACTGATATCCATTCAACACAGATTCTATCAGTGCCAGGAAAAATCAACGGCAAAAGGGCTCGGGTCATATTAATACACATCCATTGTGAAGACATTTGCAACAAATAAATACATTCTATAAAGAGGTACATAGAGAAATGGCTATGATGTAATGAAACACATAATGAGCATTAATTTAGTCAACTGGGTGGACCGATGGCTTGTCAAAAAATTAAAAGTCAATGCAAAGCAGTGGCCATAACATTTGACATGCAAACTTTGTAGGCCGAAGAGAAATTCACATGAGCTGCCAATAACTCGGTTTTTGCTTAATAATGAGACAAAATATGTGCTCAGATGGGTTTATGGGAATAAGATTGCATGGTCTAAGTCGGTCATCATGGACTTGCGCATGTGCAACACGTAGCAAATACAATGCAATATTCTTCAGCTGATGCAACGAATAACTTGGGCTATTTGAAATTCGAAGTATGTGATACAATAACCTCAAGTTCAGTCTTCTTCTTGGTGACAAGTTCCAGTTGTCTTCTGAGATTCTCAAGCTCCTTTCTGTAATTATCACCTGAATAACCCTGAAAAGAAGTTTGACGAGTGAAATAAGACCACGCAGTTCTTTAGAAACTCTTAATTGGCTTAATCATAAATGTCAAAATGTAGCTTCCTTAATGTTACACTTCAACGATAACATGCATATCAGCAAGTGTTGTAAAGCACAATAATAGTTATTATTAAAAGAGTTCAAATATTAGAAAGGAACCATGCGAAGATGATTGAATTTGTTGCTTATGAATTTATCAACTATGACCCTATGTACGTAAATAACACAAAATTAATAACTGCGAATAAGAAACTGAGCGCTCATAGTATAGATCACTTGGATGTAAATGTCTCACTGAAGAAACTAGAAATATTGACTCACTGGCGTAACATCACTATATGGAAAGGATTGGACTTTTCTCGCAGGAGTCATCTCAATTGAATCCAGGTCAGCTACATAACCTTTGTTCATTTTCATCCATGTGTCTTCATCAGCCACATTGCTTAGCGTATCTGGAAGAGGACTGCAATCTGGTAGGCTGGAATAATTGGAGCGCTTGACGACAAAGGAATTTGGAGCTGCCTTGAAAGTCGGCGTACTGAAGAAATCCTCTTGGTTAATACGGTTGCTTCCATTGTTTTCTTCCTTGACGCTTTGTCTCCCAAAATTCTGTCCCTGTAATTTATTGTGTTTGAATCAGGATTCAAAACATGAATTGTCCAAACGAATGGCAGACAAGAGTAAAAAATACCAACGATGGAGAGGATGAGAAAGATAGAATTGTTTTCTTTGCGATTTTAAACTATCATTCTGCTCGTTTCTGTAAAAAAGCCTACCTAATGTAAAAAAAAGCACTCATCAATTTGTGATAAGTATACGGAAAATAACTACCCGAGGAGGGGACGAAGTACATTGTTTGCTTACTACACATTAGTTGGTTACATCACGAGGATACGAGCAAAAAGGGGATCATGAGAACAATAATCAATTGCTAGAAGGAATATTTTTAGTGGTAAATATGCTTCTGGAGGGTAGAAGTTATTATTCGCTGAAAACTGATCGAATATGTTTAATATGGAGATTATTCATTTGATGTAAAACTAAAATGTTTCTGCTGCTCTTGAATCCAGCATTACCTGATTCGAAATCCTATCAGAGTTTGATGACGTGTCAAGGTTATTTAGATTGTCAATTTTCATCTGCTGCTCTTTGATGCACTGATCACGTTCCTTGTGTGATTTCCTCTGCTCTTCTAGCTCAGTTTCAAGCTTTTCCCGCTCTAGTTCATACTGAAGTAAGAAAATAGAAAAATAACAGCAATACTTAAAAACTGAATATGATATATTTCCTGGTCGATGCCCATATTTAGAACAAATGTTCAATCTACCTTGAGCATTTCGTTTCTCAATTTCAAAATTTCTTGCTCTAGCACTTCAGCTCGAGATCCCTGAAGAAGATTTTCGCTGTTATTAAATTGTTTCATGGCACTTAACAAAATCATACATGATTCTGTCCTCACCTGAAGTTTCTTACGTAGCTCTTCTATCTCTAACTTCTGCCGCTTCAATAAGGCTGCATCCGTCAAAATCTGCAACAAAACCAACTCTTGTTAGCTGCATTGTAAAAGGTTAATTGCATCTTCATCAAATAGCTGGAGAAGATGCTTTAATGAGGTAGTACTTCTGACAATTGAGTTAATTCATTGCAAATAGAAACAACCACATGAGAAGAAAAAATGCTTGAGAAATAGCAAGGCATTAATTTAATGACTCCAAGCGTGTAGCGTAGAAGTGAAGCAGGCGGTTGCCTAACAAATGCAATGTGATTGACCATCCTGTATTAAGCTGCAAAATGAGTTGGGACTTGGCACTATCCAGCCAACACCATGCCCTCCATTTCTTTCTCTTAAGAACCCCAAAAACAGGAGATGCATCACGTTTTCGGGTTTAAGAATCTAAACTATTTTATTGATTAAAGAATGTTATATGCACAACATAAGCCAAATTGATAAAATGGTTGACCTGTCAAAGTACCGAAAGACACATATACCTCATTGACTTGGACACAGTTGGTGATACGCTTGGCTCGGCTAGCAAACTGGAGAGTTCCCTTCGACTCCTCCACGTGTACCTATAAATTTGATAAAGATAACAAAATAAAGTAATGCACCAATTAAGCAGGGACTCAAATGAACAACCATCAGTGGGTTGCCATCGTCAAACATGAAAAAGAAAGGAGGACGCTGATGCTAGGCCACCTCTTCTGGAGCTATAGTGCAGATAATTGAAGTTTTGGCATTACCACCAAGAGCAGGCTGAAGTATACGCGTCAGCTTACTATCACGATAAGGAATATGACCCCTGTGTTCATTATTTATACGGCCTTTATAAAATGATATTTCTGTTGTCATATAAAGAGATGTATTGCAAAAGATGCAATTACCTCTGCTTTACACCTTCGCTTAGTTTATTTATCACATTGCCAAGTATCATCAAGCTCTTATTGATATGCTTTCCTTCTTTCAAACGCACTCCGCCAGCTCCAGTTTTAGCAATGCGTTCTGATCCAGCCAGATCTACCAAGTTCTGATTTCGATTCAGAGGAACGCATTAAAAAACCGGCACAAGAAAATTCTGAATCATGCAGTTACTGTCAAACATGGAAACATATAAATCAAGCTACATAAATTCATTGGTTGGACAAAGAGATCACAGACCAGAACAGAGACTCGAATAGCATCGCCGCTTGAGTAATCATCAGCGGAGTTAGTATCTTTCCCTTTGCTTTCTATCACCTAAATTATATTTGAATGAAAATGAAAATAAGCTTATGAGGACTAATTATGTATAACGGAAGGTTAATTTCTCAAAATAGAGTAGAAGCATACCATTCTAAAAATTGTGTGAGATCTACTGCTACGAGCATTCATGTTCGTCTCCCCAAAATGCCTATTAACTAAGAAAATATTCAGAAACAGAAAAGAAAAACTGAGAACATATTTGATTCATTAACTCGAGTTCTATAATACATGAATTTAAACTAACCTTCTCCTGATTCAATAAGCGTAAGAACTTGTTCTGAATTATTCACAATTTCCTCCCTGAGGCCTGCAACAAAGATGCCTCGCTACAAACAAGGAAACCTCAAATTCAATTGATTGTATCTAATCTAACATCAACAATTAGGAGAGAGCTGCAAAAGTTGGTTTCATAATATCTAACCTCCAAGCTCTCGTGTATCTGCAATTTTTGGTTCTCAACCGTCAAAAGATCGTTGATCTCTTCATTATAGATCTCCATATAAGAAACTCGAATCAGAAACTCTCTATCGGTAATCTGCTCCAAGAAAATAAAATCTCAGAAAATCAAATTCCAAACATTCTTATCAACAGCGTTCATATCTAACATTTACCATGTCTATTTTTTTAAAAACATCTTTAACAGCACGACGAATGATTCCCGGATCCGTTTCAGAACCGTTCATGGTATAAGTTTTACCACTGCTGGTTTGTCCATAAGCAAACGCAGTTCCTGGTTAAAAAACCTCAACGGTTAGCTCAAAAGTCCGCAGATAAATCAATCGCCTACTAATATTGAAAAAAATTACCATTGAATCCGTCAACTGCAGCGTGGATGATGTCTCTTGTAAGCAGCTCGTAGACACTAGCGTTTGTACAGCTCTCATCAAAGATGCGATCTACCAAACTTGAAGATCATTACTGAGAAGATGAGATAGGAGATACGAGATAGTGAAAGTTAGATGATAAAGAGAGTACCGAAGGCATAAGATATGCCGGCGATAGGAGTGCCGTGAGGCTTGTGAAGTGAGATGCGATTGTCTTCGACCTTCCAGTAGGTTCCGCCATTCTCGATCTCTTGAGATCCTGAGATCGGAGGTCTCACTCGGACTGCCACATAGATCTTCTCCATAACTGAACTCGTAAGATTATGGAGTTCTACGGCTGTTGATTTTTCCTTTTCTCTTTTAACGTGAATTTGGTTATGATGTCATTAAAGGAACTTTGGTTGATGGTTTTTGAAATCAGGCAAGGGCGGGCTTCTATGTTTGGCAACTTGGTAGAGGAGAGTTCAGGATTTTGAAAATGATATGGATATTACACAAACACCCCCCCCAGCACCATTCAATTTTCCCTTTTCGGCTCTTTTAAATGTTTCCGGACTCGTCGATTACGCTTTTTATAATCTATGGGCCCAAAGGAAGTTCTGTGGATGTTTTCAGCCTATTTTGTTTCTCCTCCAGCACCTACAATGAATGAACAAGGGCCCAATTACTAATTAAAAGGGCCATCCTTGACTGCAAGAAACGTCCCTTCGCAACACAACAATTTAACAAATCCAATTTTTTTATTTTGTGAAATTCAGGTAAAAAATATAAATTATACGTAATATTTTTCATATATTTTTATTTTATTTTTGTGATTTGAACCCATAATTTTCTAATCATAAAAGAGTAATCTTATGATTTGAGATTAAAGTTAATTTTTTATTTAACACTTCACTTGTAACGTGGTAAGAGGGACTTCAATTCATGGCAGCGTCGACAACTCGAGAAATAATAATTACAAGTTAAAAAATAACTTATGAAATTGATTATTAACAAATACTAATTGATATGTGAAGAAATTCATAATGTTTTCAATAATAATATAAAATGATAAATAAAAAAAAGGAATATATCAGTAGAAGTACCTGTATATTAACTACTATAGGCCTAACAAATTCAAAACAGAAACAAGATAAGCACTGCAGAAGATGCTGGTAAATAGTCCAGCCAAGAAAGTTTTTATGTTAAAGGCAGAAAGTTAGTAATTATGTATAAGACATCACTAGATGGTTTGCGGTCTCGTGGTCATCCATTAATATCATCCGAGAACTTTATATTATAATAAATTTTATTTTAATTATTTTCAAAAGAGATTATATATTTTTTTTCTTTTTTTATTAGACTATAAAGAGCATTTTCATCACACTTATATGTAATATTATATCCTTTTCTGAAGCTAAGAGACATGAAAAAGTGCAAAAAACCAAACAGTGAAAAGTAAACCTTTCCTTTGTTTTCTTTCCTTGTTCTCTCTAGCGTGGTTGCAAAGTAATGCGACAAAGTGATGAAATTGGATATTAATCCTTTATCTAATTAATTTATGATAAACTGATGCTTACAGACTACGATTTTCATTCAAAAAGCCTATAACTTTCTGGACCTTCTGAAATGAAACTTCCCTTTTTTCTTATGGTTATAAGTTTTTATCCTTCATTTAGCAACAAAAAATAAAGATACCTTGCATGTGAAGAAAAACAAAAAAAGGAAGAAGCAAAGACAGCCACAATGTTATGCTTTTAGTCAAGCAGCAAGTACATGGGAACCAACCATTAAAGAACATGTAACTAAGCTAAGATGATATATAAACTGCTGACTGCCACAGTTGTGTGTGTATGATTGTGCAATTATGCACTCGTGGGTGCGAATGATGGGTCTCTTTCGATTCTTTTAGTGAGTGTTTAGATAATATA
>JANIMX020000184.1:410632-425686 GCA_024582655.2 Erythroxylum kunthianum | reverse complement strand
TCTGCGCTAAATCTGGTCATGATGTATTTAGGTGTTATGAGTACTTGAAAGTAGTCAATTCGCACAAAAAAAGACTATCTAATACACCTTAAAATCAATTATTTGAATGTCAAAATTAACACTTTAATTTTGTCACACATATCTCTTTCTAGTCGTACTAGAAAATATAATGCTCTACTTAAATTAATTCAAAATTAATTTCCAAAATTTTCAGAACATCAAATTATCATTCAAAGTAACTTTAGGTCATCTCAAGTTTATAAAAATAATTTTTTGCAAGAGCCAAAATCATCAAGACAAACGAAACAACACATAAGACACCAAACAACGCATTTGACATCTAATTTTTTTTTATGGAAATCAAATTTCGAGCAAATTATTTTGGCATGCAATTAAAATCCAAATAAAACGTCTTATCACATAAAAATGTTTCAAGGTTCTAGAACTAAAATCTAATCATAAAAAACACTTAAACAAAATAACCCATCAATTTCTCCAAAACTAACTAGATTGCTATTCTATTTTTAAAATCAATTAAAACGATTTCAATTAATTCTGGAAAAATTCCAGAGGCTTAAAAGCATTCTAAATATGTCTGAAAAACTTTTCCATAATCAAATTCTATGAAAAACTCAATCAACCTCATCAATTTAGCCAACTATCATCATATGTTCTTCAACACATTAATTTTCCAGCTGCTGGAAATAAATTCGAAATAAAATATTTTGATTCATATTCAATCCATTTTCAATTATCACATTCATACACAATCATCTCATAAGCAGATCGGTGAAATCAAAATTTTACAGAATTATTTTGAATTTTCTAAACATGCATGCACAACTGTCACAACTTTGCAATCACATTACACATGTTATAAAACTAATTCTAATTAAGCACAAGATGGCTCTAATACCACTGTTGGGTTTCATGCATGTATCATATACATGTACAGCAGTGGAATTTAAATAAAAAGAAACCCGGATAGCAAGTATCTCTTGTGCCATTAGAATTAGTTAAACGAAAACATCCAAAAGAAGGTGTACGTTACAATTTCTCCTTCTTACTTTGGTTTGATCTTCGTTCTACTGTTGTCAGGTTGTTGTAAACCACTCAACAATCCTCTTCTTATGTCTCTAACTTTGATCCACGCAAAGATGACAGAACAAAACCTCAAAGAAAAATGGTTTGAACACCAAACGATGTGCTAGCCAAGTTGAGTGTTCTTTGAGAGAAAAGGAAGAAGAAAAGCTCACATGCAACTTGTTTCAAGACAACTCTTGCTTGAAACTCTTCTGCTTCTCTCTAACCCAGAGCTCTTATGTCTAAAGTTCTTGGGCGTTAAGTGGCTTCTATCTATCTTAATTTGCCTTAAAACGTTGTTCAAATTGGTATCAAACAGTCGACACGGCCAGCGACATGCCCGTGTCACTCTAAGCCTATCCTCGATTAAGTGGACATGGCCAATGACACGGTCGTGTTGCCCTGGGCGTGTCCTAGACTCTCGGGACACGGGCAACGACACGGTCTTGTCACACTGGGCGTGCTAACGCCTCCTTTAACAAGGGCAGTGACACGCTCGTATTAATGGACACGCTTGGGTCATACTGGGCGTGTTATTAGACTTAACTCCAAAATTGCATTGTTCCCTACCACGATCTCATCGCGATCCGACTCAAAACTTCTCTCTCATATTATGGATCCCTATCTAAAACCATTTTACTCATTCTTCACATCTCCTATGCATGTGGCCCATTAGGTTCCCGGTTATATTGGCCATTCGAATTAACACTTAATTCGAACAAGTCATGAGCGGTATCTAGCAACACATCATGACCCCCAATTGACCTGAAAGTCAGAAATTTGACTACGAACTCTTCCATAGATAATTACTGTGTAATTCGTCCTTTCACTATCCTATACCCCACTTGGTTCAGAGTATGGACAAGGTGTCCACTCCCACTAGACTGATTACGTCACATCTAGCCCAAATGATGTTAGATCTTGTTTCTGAGGCTCATTACTCTATTAGATATATCACTGAAGACTATCTTCACGACATTTACACTCTGGCTAGAGATTCTCGAGTAATGACCCCGACAAGAGGTTGTGGGTATACACTCCTTCTATCATGAGTAGTGAATCTTTTGTTGGCTACTCAATTACCTTCGAATACCTCAAGTTGTACCCAATCACCACCCTATGAGCGACCTCATCGAGGCAACAAGGAATGACGTTAAAGTACAAAATTAGTGTCCAAGATATCTTTAAGCACTTCAAGTCTAAGGATACCTACACCATTGCTATGATGAGATTATTGACTACTCTTAACAATCATCCTCATGTTAACTCTAAAAATCTCATAAGCGGTACATCTTATGCTTACAGCTTATGAAATCTAAGGCTTGATCCAATCAATGAGTATAACATGTGCTAGTCTATCCGGATTAATAATGTTTCGTCTCATTAATCCTATAACTAGGGATAATTTAGATACTAAAATAATTATACATGATAGGAATCTCAATATCATGATCTCTTTATGATTTTCTTCATAGTATGTTTTGTATCAAGAACTTCATTAATTCAATTTAAGATCACTATCAATTCATATAGTAAATGAACATCAAATTAACAAAAATGTCTTTTTTTATTAATCAAATAAGTTTGTACAATAAGCGTTAAAGGTAATTATATTTAGAGCACTTCTCTAACATTTACATCCTCAAAAGGCACAGTCTTTTTTGTGATAATAGACTGCCTCTTCAAGTATGGTCATTATGCCCGCTTTGGGCCAATTACATTGCCAACAAGTTTTTGAGGCTTTCCTGCATATAGTGGTTAAGCATCATGGTGTGTCACTCTTTATTATTTCTGATCGGGACAAAGTTCTAACTAGTTCCTTTTGGCAACATTTATTCAAGTTCTAAGATATGACTTTAAAAATGAGTTCTTACTACCCACAGACGGATGAACAATCTGAGGCATTAAGTAAATGTTTAGAGATGTATTTAAGGTGCTTTGTTTATGACAATCCTACAGTGTGAGTTGCATATCTTCCCTGGGCTGAGCATTGGTACAATTCATCTTTCCAAAGAGCAACAGGAATGACCCCATTCAAAATTTTATATGGTAGAGACCCGCCATCCATCATCAAGTGTCCCACAAATGATAATATTGCCGTGGATATACAATCTCTTTTGAGTCAGCGGAATACTCCATGTGGCCAAAGCGCAATCTCGAATGAAGAAATACATGAATGCGTCACAACGTGAGGAGAAATTTCAAGTTGGTGATATGTTCTTCGTCAAACTTCAGTCATATCGCCAACACTCAATGAAGCTTCAATGTAATCAAAAGTTAAGATTGAAATATTTCGGCCCATTCCAGGTCCTGCACCAGGTGGGTTCTGTTGCATATAAACTAGCTTTTCCTCCTGGAACTCGTATTCATTCAATTTTTCATGTCGTTGAAACGTGTTGGTGATCCATCCACCCAGTACGTACCACTACCCTTGGAGGGGACAATATTGCAACTCCTCAAAATTCTTGATGCGCGCAGGGTACAAATTCAAGACCGCTGGGTTCCTCGGTCTGATATTTCTCTCTTTTACATACGTTGTATTACATCCTAAACGCAATATCTTCCACACCAAGTGAAACATTGTCAAAGGAACTAGAAGCGGAGGTTCTGATTGATGATGTAGGAATTGTTTGAGACTCGTAAGCACTGAAAGTAGAATCACAAATTATTCGCTTGCCTAATATTTTTTTAGATTTTTTTCATTTAAGATATTCTCATGATATAACTACTCACCACAAATCAATGGTGCTGAAATGCAGAAGGTAGATGTGTTTGCACATATTGTTCATGTCATCAGTCACAAAATGCAAAAATGATTAACCATGAATAAAATTAACTGGCTATTATTTTAATTCCAGGCATACAGAAATTGTTATCATAACCCATAACATAGAATTATTAAGAAAGTAGCACAAATTCAAGATCAAATGAGGAAGAAAAGAACAATAAACCAATGTTAGCTACTTCTTCTCCTCCAACAAACGGTTTCAAATTGCTACACTAATGTTGAAAGAAAGATTTTAGAAATCCTAACAAGAATTCAAATAAAAATGAAAATAAAGAACTTATAGAACTCCATTATCTTACAGATTTATGTATGGGCAAGAAATTCATCCAACAAAAGCTTGATCTAACTAAAACCATTACCTTGCACAGCCAGGCATCACTGAAGGTTGGGGGGTATAAGGAATCCGTAACATCAAACTCATAGTCAATTTCAATCACCAAGCCTCTAATTCTTTAGTTGTGTAGATTTCTGCCACAGTAACCTTTCTCCATTAGAGGAGCAAAGAAATAAGCATATAGACCATGCAACAATGGGGATTGAATTCCACATAGAAATCTGCTGCTTTCATATCAATATAACAGGGAATATGGTAGTTGTAGCCCCATATACAAAGGGCTTCTTGTGTAAAACCATACAAGAATTCATATAGAAAGGAAAGGAAAATCGGAGGAAGTAATGAGATTTCCTGCATCTAAAACCTAAGATAAAATTGATTATATGCGAGGCATACAAGAATACATACAAAACCTCTAAACCTCCATTAAAGACATAAGGGAGCAGGAAGCTAATCGTTATGCAGGTAAGAGAAGTCTGGTGCCCCCTAGAACATGCAAATACAAGGCAAGACATATGGTAACGATAACAGAAGACTTTGCTCCAACATATCTGATAACTTCAAGTCCCCTGTACACAGCCTCTTCATGAACCACATTCAAGCTTCTTTTCAATCCTTCAGAAATCCTCCACAACAGAAACTCAACTACAGATCTTACAGTTTGAAACGTAACCCTTCCAGTCACATCAAGCACAAACCTCCTATTGCTAGGCACCGACAAAGTAGACGAAACCCTGTCAACCCATCCACCATTCTGAACTCCATCATACGATTTTAACTTTTGTAACGAATCCTCCAGTTTGATATAATCGGCTTTAGTAGCAGGCAATCCTTCATCGTGCTCGACGATTGGTGATGAACACAACGTGGAATTTGAATTAGAATTTGTCAACACTTGATGGGATGTCCTAACAAGTGTTTCCACGGCACCATTGCTGAGACTAACCAGAATGTCCCTCACATTGCTTTGATGCTTGGGATTGGTCAAACCAGAGAAAAAATCATCGTAAGGATTAACCCCCATTGTCTTATCAAGATAAACAGTAACCGCAGTACTCACAAACCTCTGTATACAGTCAGCCACAAGCTCCTTACACCGATCATTACAAATGACGTCGACCCATTGAGACACATCCGACGAACCGGACCCAAATTGAGCCAAACCCGAACCACTGGCCGAGTAAAATCCCATTACCGAATTCCTAGCAAAACTACCGACAACAACAGAAACAAACCCAGTTCCAGCATCAGAGAACATCCTCTCCATAACCTTATCAACGAAACTCGGATCCGAGGAACCACCGTCCAATCTCTTATCTATCAAAGATTGCAGTTTATACCCCTTCATAACCCCAATAGTCAACGCCTGAGAAACCTTAGTCAACGACTCCGAGAACTCATCAGATCTCGCAATCTTCGAAATTTGCTTCAAGCTATTAGGGATTTGGTCAGAACCAGACCGAAGAAACTCCTTCAAGTCCTTGGAAACAACGTGAATCGTCTCCGCCGAATCGGCCACCATCTCCGCCACAGAAATGAGGGCTCCGACGAGCTTCATCAACCTCCGTCTTCTCTTGGCCACAGAAGGCATATTATACACTTTATAGGCCCCATAGCCAGAGGCACCCGCAACAGCAAGCCAAATCAATAATTTTCTTCTCCTGGGAGAAACAGCCAGCCCCTTCTTGATCAATTGAAGATCCATCAAACCCTAGAGTAATTGGGAATTAGAAACCCTAGGGCACTCGAAAGATTTAAAAAAACAAAACTCGTTCAATCAAGGCAGGGAATTTAGAGAGAGGAGAAAATGGAAGATAAAGAAGAAAATGAAATGGACTAATATCTACCAAAAATACAGTTGCATTAAAAGAGGCAGAGAACGATAGGTTGGGTAATTAAAGGTGTGAAGCGTATTGAAATGTGAGAATTGGGTACGGAAATATATGAAGAGGATGACGACGAGCCTGCTGCAAACTAGCTATGTTTAAAGTAGATACCAGATTGATATTTTCCTCCCAAAACGCGGGACCAGCTGCTTATATGTATATGTGATCCACTTTTAAGAAACGACGTGCCGTATTTTCAAATTTTAGAAAGATAGGGAGGAGAAAAAAATTAAAAGTCTGACTCTGACCGTTGACTTGACGGGGTGGAAAATTAGAAACTGTGTTGAGTGCCCGAGTGGTCAACTTCCACGTGCTATACCAAAAGTGTGGATTTAGGAGGCAAGTGCAACGTTCTGCTTTCTGTTTTATAAATCAAATTTGAAGAGATTACTTTGAGACTGATCTTTGTGTGTGTAATTAAGATATAAAAATTAGACTCCGGAAATATTTTAGCAAATGGGCATAGACCCTCTTGTTTGGTACGTGTTTCAAGGTTATCAAAATACATGAATGAGTGTATGAACTCATTTCTGCAAGTGGCAAACCGTCAACAATATGCCATAGTATGGGACATGACTTTCTTGAAGTTCGTATCCGTTCACAATAATGACTAGAGAAACATAAAATATCGGAAATTTTTTAAAGAACATTTCTTTAATTGGGATGTCCCAAAAAAAAAAAACAAGAACATCTCTTTCTTTTCATGATTTCCATGTACACTTCCAACACTTCTGTTCTAGATTGGAAACTGAGTCAAGACAACTCTTCAGCAATACAACACCATTCATTTCATTCCCTCACCAAATCATTTAAAAAATTTCACTTATTTACAATTTTTTCTGGACCAAACAATTTCTCATTGCTCTATGAGAAAACGTAGACTCCAACAACCATCAACGTACACAGAGATTACCACACATTTCATTCCCCAAACCCGAGTTCAGGGCAGTCTAGTTGTCAAGGTCCTCAATCTAGTGCTCACAGTGCACAACACTATTCTTCTGTAGACGGAACAATCAGCAGAACTTACGCTGAGATGAAGTTGTAGTACTGTATGTATCTTGTTGTTGAGGTTTTAATTTGCTTTTTTACTATTTAGATTTTATAGGCACAATAGGACCGTCATCATCTTCAAGATCACTGAAAGAAATCTCTTCTTCATTCCCCAGTGGAATGGTGGATTTGTAACCACCTAAATCTGAATCATCCTCATCTGGCCAATCATCATCATCATCCTCCTCCTCATAGTTTAGAACCAATAATCTAGAAGATTGACCAGTAACTGGACCCTTATCCTCCTTTTTTATAACTTCTTTCTCTTCGATGACTGATTTGTCAACAAACTGCATCTCTGTACTTACAACTGGAAGCTTCTCAGACTCGTAATCTGTAAATGAGCTGGTAATTTGTTCAAAGTCAAACGCCCTGGCGTGGCCAAAATCTTCATGCAGTGGATCAGAACTTTCTCTAATAGATGAAGTTGTTTTTGTAAACCAGTCAGATTCTGGCTTCATTTTCTTATGTAGCTCCTGCATCCACATAGCTCTAGCTTCCATTACCTGCATCGAGCAGATTGTATCTTTGTCATAGTTTATCAACAATTTATGGAAAAAAGATCAAATACTATGCAACGACAACAGATTTTTATACAAAAAGTAGAATTCCCCCAGCTGGTGTATAGCGTCACATGACCACTCAAACAATCCTCGCTATTACTTCTCACCAATATAGAAAAACAAAACCTTGACTAAGGAAATCTTTAGCCACAAGACATGGCTACTTTATGAGAATGACTCTTTCCAAGTCACTAATTCAACAACCAACCTTTCAAATATTCAAGTTAAAATGGTTGCAGCAAAAGCTTGAAAGGAAATTTTAATTTCAAAAGTTAACATAATTTCCCATTTTCCCAGAGGTGCATGCGAGCTTGTTCCATGAAAAGAACTTCATGAATTTACTACATACCAGACAAATATGTTGGCCCACACAAGAATTCTTGTAAAGGCTACCATACAGAATCGTGAATATAAAAGGAAGCACAAAAATGCAACCTAAATTTAATAATATGAGAGCAATTTTTGGAAAATGAAAAGTAAACTTTAGTAAGACATGCATCAAGCCATCAAGCATACTTTTCAAAGTTGATCAATAATACAAACAACAACAACACCCAGTAAAAATTCCACTGATAATAGCCACGGAAAAAAAGCCAATCACTTAACACCCTATTGGAACTAAAGCATCAATAAGAGAAGCCCGTGTTATCAAACTGTGGTTAAAAAACCTAGCAAGTTAAAAGATAAGGCTGTCCACTGATAAAGGAGGTCAGAATAATCATTTAGATTGAAAATCATGGATAATGCACCATAAACTTACCTAAAGGAATGATAAATCAGTGACTTGGGATAAAATTATTTGAATTTTGCATCTTGCAACACCTTCACCGTGTTTATAACGATTTCGAGTAACCATCACAACAGTCTAAAACCCAAGACAGAAAGGAAAAATGCAAACCTTATGGCAAAAGAAAAGGAGAAACAAAATAACACATTGATACCAAGAAAATGAATCTAGGTGAGAAAAACAAGCATTTGAGTTTAAATAATCGTCAATCAAGTATTACAAAATATAATAAAATATATAAAGCTTGAGGAAAACATCCAACTGCACAACTTTCAGGAGAAATAGCAAATATTACCTGAGGTGTAGATAAAATTTCTGCATCATGTCTGTTAAGTCTGGAATGTAGAAGAACAAAATATACTTCCCAAAAGTAACTCTTGGTCATATGGCAAGGACAAAGTTCAAATCGGAGTGCAGCCAGTCGAGGAGCAAGGCGTTCAATAGCCAAAGCATGCTCTTGTTGGGGACTGGACATTTCAAAATCTAAACATGATGACAACGGAGAAAACAATTAACTCTTTCATTTTAGGTTCAAGAAACACATAAGTAGGGAATATGAACTGTTTTATAACCTAAGATGACCAATATGAGGAAATATCTGACTTTCATTCGAAAATAGTATAGATGACAAATTATAAACTAGGGAACAACTTGGGAAAAGGGGAACTTGACTACACCAACTTATGAAAATTTCAAGTGTGCCCGAAGCAAATTTCAAATCCATGCCATCAGCATTTCTCTGTATGAATTCCTAAGCTTGTATAAATCCGACTTCTCAATCATCCAACTTAAAGCATGACGGCCATTCTAAATTACAATAAAGAAAACTCCATCCGTTAACAAGTAATGTATTAACCAAATAACCACTGCACCAATAGATGAATACAAAATTCCAAGTCTGGAATGAACTTCTCCCCTACTGCAATACCGTGTCCAACAAATGAATGCAAAAAGGAAAAAAAAAACACTTCCATATAAGGGTCAAGAAACTGAAGCCCATAAACAGACTTCTATTATAACCTAAACGGAAAAACATGAGGAAAGATCTGTATTTTGTACCAGTAATACAGATAAATTATACCCTAGGGAACAACCTGCTACAAGTAGAATATTATCAACACCATCTTGAGATACATTGAAGAAAGATTTGAAATCCATTCCATCATCGGCATTTGCAATGTGAATTCCTAAGCATGTCCAAATCTCACTTCTCAATCATAAGACTTCAAGAACGGTGAGCAATGACAGTATAAAATATAGATACGTACAAACTAATAGTCACTACCAGCCTCCGCTAACAACCATAAAAGGCCCCATAATCCCAGAAAACGAATCACCCAGCAAAACAGCAGGAACATTTCATGATCCTCAATCCTAATCAAATACACATAATTGAGCTATGGGAAATTTCAACTCAATTAAATTAATAAAGGACAAAATTCTCAACTCATTGCAAACAAGGGCATCATTAACCTAAGATATCAACAAATGGTGAAATTTACATAAACACTTACCGTCTAAACCGTCTTCCTCATCAAGAGGAAAATCCAACCAAGTCTCAGGATGCATCGCGATATTTCTAGCAAACGCCAACACCTCGTCGGTGATCCCAATCGCTACTTCTCTACATTCGTCACTCTCCTCCGTCTCCGAATCTTCACACTCTCTTCTCATCTCGCTCTCACACTCTCCCCTCATCTCGCTCTCACACTCTCCCTCATCTGCCCCCGATCCAAACTGAAAATAATTAGACGCCATCTTCGACATCTCCTTCACACCGCTCCTAAATCTACCTCCGATCTCCGCAAATTCGCTCTTGATCCCCGACGCCTCCGCGGGCACTCTCTCGTCGGAGAAGTCCGACCGGTCACACGCCTCCGAATCAGAGACAAGGCGATCGGAAGGCGTGGGTTGAGGAGCGAGGAACGAAGCAACGCCCCATAGCTGTCGAGTTATGGTTTGTTTAAGCTCTGTAAGGTCCTCTTTCACACCTCTACCTAACGCTTCTTCGTCTTCATCTTCTTCTTCTTCTTCATAGATATGCTTCTCATTTTCGAAGGACAATCGAGAGTGTTCTTGTTGGTTACATTGCGTAGGTGAAAGGCCGGTAGGTGCTGTCGTTGTTGGTACGACGTCGTTATCCGGAGAATCATCTTCGTCGAGTCGAAGGGAATTCGCCAGAGAGCGAGCCAACCAGGACATGATCGATTATTGTGTTTGAGGAGCGAGAAAGTGATTGTTGAAAAAAAAAAAGCAAATTCTCCTTTTTCGTTGGTTCGGTTATTTTCATTAATCCCCCAATCACGTTGTGCCACGTATGCTTCGTAAGGATGGAAAAAAACCCAATTATGAGTCATATCATGACTTTTTGTCATCTAATTGTAGAGTTAGCGCACAAGGATTGGAAAGAGACCAAACACCGCATCAATTTATATTGGAAACACGAAATCCAATTTATTTAAACTCTTGGGCTTCCTGGATGTTTCACAATATCTGTGGGCTTCACTTTGGGCTTCTATTTACACTACAAGTTCAGACGAAGAATGTAGCAAGGTTACTATACCAAGACCTCGTTTGATACGTCGGATTATACTGATTAATTTCTATCGAATAGTATTAATCTATTCTGGAGAGTACTTACTGTTTATCCATAATATTATAAGAAATTTGGTGTTGTTTTAGATAAACAGTCTGATTAAGTTATACTGTATTTCATATTGTTTCAGATAACATCAAATCGGACTATTTTTTTAAATTTAATAAATTCAGTGAAAATTTAAATTCAAATGACATGATTTATTTATTTTTTGTAAGATTCATATGGCAAGAATTTTTTTCATTTGTTTTTGCCAAGATCTATAAAATAAGCTTCATGAACTAGCCTATTATAACAATTGTAGTATCTCATAAAAAATCCAATATACTCATGTTGTATAATTAAGCATATATTATTTAAACCTGAGTATGTGGGTTGTATTAGTTATTCAATTAAGGAAAGTATTAAAAGACAAACTCATTTTAAATAGTCAGGTAATTAAATAATACAAGTTGACACCAAAACTCTAAAAATTAATTCTTTAATTTAATTTAATTCTTTATATTTAAAATTTTCATCTAATAATTAACTTTGAATAATTGTCCAATAGACAATATAAAAGCTTTAAAATAGTGAAAAACAACTCATATGCATAACATTATTCTAAGATCATTAAAGTGTTTGAAGGTTTTATATGAATGTGAAATCTTAGATGAAAAAATAAAATATGGGATATAGGTCAAAAGTATTTTTCCTAATTTAATGTGGGCCTACAAAATTATAATGCAAAGAGTGGCGAGTCCAACTAGACATGAGTATTAACAATGTCACATAACTAATCCTGGCGGGATCTTCATTGTAGTCGTCAAAGTCATGACAAGATACTAAATATTAATGTAAGTTGTCAACAAATGTGAACATTTTAGTATAGCTATCCCTTAAGTCGTGACAAATCTATCCAGTCAAGACAATGACAACAAAGCTACGGCTACTTACCCTCGACAAAAAGGTAGGTTGCACTAAAGAAGGCATTGAAGATGCTTCTTTCAAATGGTCCAAAGTTTGTTATGTACCTTAAAGAGCTTTTTTTTATATATAATTTTTATTTCACATATGATTCTATAGCTTAAATTTAAAAGGTAGTAATGGTGGTCAATTTGTATCATAAATTTAGAAGTTGAACATAAATTTTGGTTTGTTTTGCATCTAAATTCATAATAATTACCTAAACTAATTTCCTTCTTCTCTTGAGCAAGCAATGAGGACAAGAAACTTGGAAGATAAAGCAAAAAGGTTCAAACAAGAAACTTTGACCAGCAACTTCATGACAAGTTTTTTGAGTACTTTCATGATTTTGGTCCTCATCCACAGAAGGGAGATTGTCCAATTCCTCGAAAGATCATTGGTTTGCTCTCCTTTTTAGGGGGAAGATATTGGAAGCATTACTCTTTTCAACATATATCTTTGGCCAGGGCCCCTTTCCTGGTCAAGAAGGTTGGCCGTGTGCACCCATTCGTGACAACAAAAGTGGAACTGGGGGACCCTTTCCAGTCCTATTTTCTCGCTTATCCACATCTGGACAGTGAAGTCCAATCCCTAAACCTCAAGAGGGCGGCAAGGTGATTTTGCTTCTGTTGATGTTGAAGTAGAACTTACGTTGGTGACTCTTTCCCTGCCTTGCTTTAACCAACTCGTCTCTTTAATGGTGAAGAACCGCCATCACTTTATGTCCACATGTTCGCATTCGAAACAAAAGATGCAAAGAAATTTCAGGTAGAATATTAGGCCTCATCTGCTTTTGTGTCTTGGAGAAAATAAGGAATTTTGTCTGCTATTATCAAACTAGAGTCTGACAATGAACCCAAAAAAAAAAAACAAAAGCTGGAAATTCTATATCATTTAATCAGAGTAAAATTACAACTGGGTATCCACCCTATTCGATCTTACATTGAAAGCATATAACCTTACAGCCTCACTAGCCTCAAGCTCAAAGTGAGATATACTTGTGAACCAATCCCAGTCCCTATGAAACTTCAAAGGATGGGAGTGGAAATTTATAGGGATCAATTAGACAGAAAAACTTATTACAATAAGACCAGAATGTATCTGCAGATTAGACTTGCCTATTCTTTCCCTAGACGAAGCTAACTCTGTTCCGGAGCATAATTTACACCACTTCCCTGTGAACAGATAGATACTTGGGCGCCAGAAAAAATCATGTTACCTTTTTATAAAACTGACGAGCCCTATTTGACAGCCACAGCCTGCGTTATTACAAGATTTGTAATCAATATGCTTCTTTCTGGGCAGTGGATTAACAACTATACAGTATGCAATTAGCTTAATTCCACACCTTTTATGATGCTCCTATAACATGAAATCAATCCATTGCATCACAAATCTTTAATGCACATAATGTATTGGAAGGCTACCTAGGGCTCCCAATTGGCTCTGCTCCAATCCTTTTCCCATTGGGACAATTTATCAACAAATTCCTTTTTCTTTTCATTGCATCGTTCTTGTAAGCTTACACTTGGAAATGAAAAGAGTAGCCGTATAGTTTAGACTACATAGTTTCAAGAGCTCAGCTGATCTTTGCTTTAGAGCAGTATTGTAACCGCTCTGTATTACAAGGAGTAGCTTGGCGGCCAAACCTGCTTCGACGGCAAGTTCAGCACATTCTTCCGGTGCTAACTTGCAGACTGCCCACAATATTGACAATGCAAGTTGAGTGGAGCTCTCCGATACCTTCATCAACAAATTCACCACATTCGGTATTGTATTAGCACAATCTTTCAAAGCCAATTTTCCTTCAGGGATAGTTGAGAGAACCTCTAAAATGTAAAGAGCCAACTCCAAGCACTCCTTATTGAAACATGGCAATAGCTCCACTAATTGGGGAATTGCTCCAATGCTCACAACTGCGCTTCTAACCAATTCCGGGGAACAAATGCTCTTCAACATTCTGAGTCCAGCCAACACACCATTTGGGTGTCTCTTATCTTTAACCAGCCTTAACAGAGCAACCACAAGACTCAAACTTGACAAGTTCCCGGAACCAAAGTCTTCCCCTTCCATCAACATTTCAATTAACCTCGTACAGTTAATCTTGGTCTCAATCGAACCCTCATTCAACATATCGACTAACAAGGAAATCTTGGCGGGTTGTCTCAAATTAGCCTTGGAAGTTAAATCGAGATCCAAATTCGCAAGTATCCCAACTGCCTCAGACCCAACAACATGCGAAGTGAAAGGACCCATTAAAGAACATATAAGGGCAACACCGTTGTTATCTATCACAGCCTTCTTTGCCACAGCATGCGCAGTCACAACCTGTCTAAGGTCTTTTAGAGATTGAACTCTGGCTTGACCTTTAACTTTCTTTAGATTGTCCAAAAGCTCAATAGCCCTCCCCTGAACGTCCTCTGATCTCTTCTTCATAGCTAAATACTTCTGCGAGAACCAGCTATAAATAAGCTGCCGAAGAGTTCTGTTAGGCGTCAACGTATCATCCCAGAGCTCTTGCATTGTAGTGGGACAAGTATAGTGACCTAGACAAAACCATTTGAGAATATGGGCTCTCTCGTAAGTCTGGCCAGTGCACAGAGTCACCGGGTCTTGCATTGGGTCCAAAGAGATTGGACACATGAAAACAGATGGAACCTCAACTGATTCAAGCTCTTCAATCATTTTCTTCAGATCTAATTTCTCTGCCACACCACCGCAAATCACACCACCACCTATGCCACCCAAAATGCCGTCTTTAACGGCGGTTTCCAGATCCAGTAGTTGCCCACAACTACCCACATCGAGCTTCATATTTCCTTCTCTTCTTTGGCTATCAAGCTGGTGCATCAGAGGCTTAAAACACCCAGTTCAAGAGTTGTATCAAATCTAATCCAAGAAAAAACCCTCAAATGTCAAAAAAGAAGAACACAGAGAATAATAAGACCCATCATATCCACGGGGACGAGAAACGTGTGGGAAAGCAAAAGAGAGAAATAGATGGGTATGAGACCTCTCT
>JANIMX020000184.1:275319-288541 GCA_024582655.2 Erythroxylum kunthianum | reverse complement strand
AGGACGGCTCGCTTGAGATTTGGCTTGTTTCTCCCGGCGCCGTCGGTTGGCACTGCCAGCTGGTGCTTAATACTTGTCCTATGTATTTAAGTTCATGTTACTTGTGTTGTTGAGTGAGTTTAGTTTCATTAATTAGCTGCGGTTTTTGATTGATTTCACTTGTAGACTATACAGGGAGACCCTAATTCGAGAGTTTCGTCTCTTGTGTGGTGCAAAGCTGGCTCTAGAGGTTTGCCTTGTGGGAGGTTGTTCTCGTCTAGTATCGATGGTTCGGTTTCAGAATGGGATATTTTTCACTTGAAACAGAAGGTGGAATTTTTTAAGATCATATTCGCTTGCATTTACTTTTCTTTGGACGAAAATAGTGAGAATCACTTGTAGGAAGAATTTTAGTTGTTCTATTGACAATCAATTTCAAGCTAGTAGCTTTAGAATGAAGTTTAGGTGAATGATTAAGAAAATACAGTTCGAAGTGGATGTACAGTTTGAAGTTAGGGAATGGATGGTCTTGCTAGTTGCAAACTGCTTCGTTCTCTTTAATAACATATTTTGCTATTTGATAATGTATTGAATTATCAATGTCATCTTATTCACTTATGCAGAGCGTGCTAGAGTCTATTGGGGTCTCAATTTGGCAGATGGCTGTAGCACCCTCTAATAATCTGATGATTCATACAGAGTCCCAGCATCTTGGAAATGGATATGTAAAACATATAGATGGTGGAAGCGATCATGAATCTAGTGACAGTGAAGATGAATCTGATTCAGATAACATCAATGAATTGTCAGACGTTGAAGATCCATGTGTTGCGATTGCTTGTGACGATGGCTGTGTCCGGCTTTACAGAATTCCTGATTCAGATGAATTCATATACTATAGAACATTGCCTAGGGTCAGTGGTGAGACATCTGAACTTCTAACTATGCTATCTCCTATTATTGCTATAGGTTTTCTGGAAGGTGTGTTAATAATGTTATGAAATGCAGGCCGTGTTTTAAGTGTGACGTGGAGTTCTGATGCAAATAGAATATACTCAGGGAGTAGTGATGGGTGAGTCGTCTGGCAATATCCTGTGTTAATTAAGCTAATGTGTTGACTGAATTTTTAATGTGAATATCGTATAATTAGGTGAACATTCAATCTTGCGGAAGCTTTTTATACTTGGACCGTAGGGCGTTTTTCTGTCATTAAGCTTTTAAGTTTATCCTATCTCATGCACGGCAGACTCCTTGCAGGTTTATAAGGTGTTGGGATGCTAAAATAGGTCATGAGATATACAGGATCACAGTAGGGCTTGGTGGTCTGGGTTGCGGGGCTGACATTTGTGTGTGGTCTTTACTTGCATTGAGGTAGGAATTGAATCACTGTTATCTGTCTTATGTGGTATGTTTGTTCACCTTCTATCATTGTTCTTAGTTCTGCCACTAAGCAATTATTGTCAACTTCAGATGTGATACACTTGTTAGTGCTGACAGTAACGGTAGTGTTCAGTTTTGGGACTCTCAATTTGGGACACTTTTGCAATCTCATTCGTCTCACAAAAGTGATGTGAATGCACTGGCAGCTGCTCCAGGTCATAACAGAGTGTTCTCTGCAGGATCCGATGGCCAGGTATAGCCATTAACTTTGAAGCTAAAAGTTGAGAGAACTGTGGTATTTCAATTGCTTTGGAAAAGTCATTCTTGAACATGTCAACATAGATATAGATTCTCTCTTGATTCTGGTCATTGTGAAATTCGGTATCTGGAAACATTAATTTCAAATTGTTTCATTCTTTAGGTTATTCTTTATAAGCTTTCTCACGAGGCAATTGGATCTAGTGATGATATTTCAACTTCTAATGTCACCAAGAAATGGGTGTATGTTGGATATGTACGAGCTCACACACATGATGTTAGGGCTTTGACGGTAGCTGTACCAATCAGTCGTGAAGGTTTGTTTAATGTCTTTGTGCAATTATCTTTTATTATATCATGTGTACCTTGCTATTTGGTTGTGTCTTGATGCTTTTGGCTTTTCTGAAACTCCGTACTTACAATTTGAAACTATACTTTTAATTAACAGATCCTTTACCTGATGAAAAAGTGAAAAGGGTACGTACTAAGAAGAGGCCAGTAGAGTTTAATTACCATAAGTGGGCCCATTTGGGTGTTCCAATGCTCATCTCTGCTGGTGATGATACAAAGCTCTTTGCCTATTCTGCCAAGGAGTTTACAAGGTTCTCACCGCACGACATATGCCCTGCACCTCAGAGAGTTCCCATCCAGTTGGTTCTGAATACTGTATTTGAGCAGAATTCTTTGCTTCTAGTGCAAGCATCTTCTTACTTGGATATTCTTTGTGTTCGCATCAAAGGTGGAGCTCTGCCAGTTATGGGTTCTGGCTTATCTAAGGGACATGCTTCTACAGATTTGGTGGCTCGAATCAAGGCAAAGGCATCAAGAAAGATCATTTGTAGCGCTATTTCTAATGCAGGGACATTATTTGCTTATTCAGACCATCTTAAGCCCAACCTTTTTGAACTAAAGAAAAATGAAGCTGGTAAAGGTGCATGGACAGTTAATAAAAGGAAACTTCCAAATGAACTACCATTTGCTCATTCCATGGCGTTTAGTTCTGATTCTTCTCGGTTGATGGTAGCTGGGCATGATAGAAAAATATATGTAAGTCCTTTCCTTCCCTTTAAATTTTTTTCCTTTTGGTTTTCATTAACTTACCTGTTTGAGATGGTCGAGAATGAGGGAACCATTTACTGACCCTACTTCATGTTATTTACACTTGTACTGCTACAGGTTGTGGATGTGCAAAGCTCAGAGCTTGTACAAACCTTCACCCCTTGTCGCGAGGAGAATGATGAAGAATCATCGTCTATTGAGCCTCCCATAACAAAAATGTTTACCAGTTGTGATGGGCAGTGGTTAGCTGCCATTAACTGCTTTGGAGATGTATATATTTTTAATCTGGAAACGCAAAGGTGTGATGTAGATTCATATAGCGCCTGACTTCTAATAACTTTCTTGTTGTTATCATTTGTTTGTTATTCTGTTTCATGTTGCTTGGTTCCGATGTCTGCTTTTCATCATAAATGAATGTGTTAGAACTGGAGAGTTTATGTGGTTGGGTTTTGAAGATTTTCATATGCATTACCAGACAAGAGGGACCTGGAGATGTCAAAAGGGAATGAGGAATATAAATAAATGATAGTAAAAATTCAGTAAGGCAGTAGAGCTTGTACGGATGATTTATTCTATTGGAAAAGAGATCATGATGGTTATGTTTAGAGGAGTATGACTTCTGATTTATCTCTCCTGTGTGCCTAATTATTGAGCAAACCAGTTGCTTTCTTGTTAAGAGGTTACCTTTCAATTATTGTAGTTTCATGAACAACTTAATATGCCACATTGTCAGTTATCTATGGTTGAGTTTACTTGGAACCTATGACAAAGCTTTTATTTTAATGTGGAGTTGTTAATATACAGATTTTTCTGTTTTTGTGTTCTTAATGATTGTTTTTTTTCTGAAACAGACAACACTGGTTCATAGCAAGATTGGATGGGGCATCAGTAACAGCTGGTGGTTTTCCCCCTCAAAATAATAATGTTCTTGTTGTGACAACCTCTTCAAACCAGGTCTACGCATTTGACGTAGAAGCAAAACAGCTCGGGGAATGGTCAATGCAGCATACATTTGTTCTGCCAAGAAGATATCAAGAATTTCCTGGAGAAGTCATTGGGCTCTCTTTCCAGCCTTCAACAAGTTCATCATCTCTCATTATTTATAGTGCCAGGTACTGCTTCCAGTTTTTTCATTCTTTATTGTAGATGTTCAGGATTAACAACTTTGAATGGAAATGGAAGCAAAGGACCTCTTTAATTACAGATTGAGTTTTCTTACTCACATCTCTCGTCTAGCGAGAGAGAGAGAGAGAGAGAGAGTCTATGTTGCACAATTACTTGTGACAGAAAAGAAGTACTCTTCACTATTGTTGTGAGGCTGTAAAATGTGATTCAAAAATAAAAGGGATCCTGGTATTTGTAGTTAGGTTTTATCCTGAGTTATAGCAGATGAATTCATAGCATTCTTTGGTATTTATTTCATCAATGGACCAATTTCCACATATGGTACAGGGCAATGTGCATGATCGACTTCGGGATGCCAATAGATAGAGAGGAAGATGGAGACATGTTACATAGTCCAGTCAAGAAGTTACAATGTAATTCTGTTAATGGGAGACTGAAGCGTAGGTTAAAAGACTGTCAAATAGAGGCTAAGCATAAAAGGAATTTTGAGTTTGTCGCTTTCAGAGATCCAGTTTTATTTATTGGCCATCTTTCTGAAAACTCTATCTTGATCATGGACAAACCTTGGATGGATGTGGTTAAAACATTCGAGGCTCCCCCTGTTCACAGACATATATTTGGGACGTAATCGTGATATCAAAGTTTTTCCATACTGTGGTGGAGAATACAAGCAAGGCAATCAATCCAATAGCTTTGGATCACAATTTTGTTTTCAAAATACTTGGTGGATGGGTTTGGAGGCATTGGATGTTGGGATCCATGTATTGTAATCCTAAAATAATTTGTTGATCAGTAAAAGTAGCCATTTTTTAAATATGTTCCTTTTCATACTTGTTCAAATACATGCCTTGATGTGTATGTACATATATCCAATGTTCAAACCAAGTAGCTAATTTCAGACATGTTATAGAAGATAATTCACATTACGACGTCTGAAGTGCAGGCCCTTCCACTTAGAGCAGAACAGACTTTTAGAAAGAATTCCTGCCAGAATGAACATGGAAATATTTATGATGATACATGCTCATTTGCCTTTAGGTTTCCAAGTAATTTTCTAAGCAGAAGACTGTCTTTGTAGTCCTTTTTCATTATCGTCTTTTAGGTGACGCCGAGAGCTGGAGGACGCATTAATATTAGCGTATGACCTGGGTATGTGTATCTCTGTGGCTCGAGGGAAGACACTGTAACTTAGGCTTCTGGCGTATCAGTCCCTCTTGTCCTTATGTTGATCAGCCCATCAATGATTTTATATTTGTTTCGTGGTTCTGTAAAATGGAAGATCAAGGTGTTCGATCTTTTGCCTTTTGCATTACGAGAAATGGAACTCTATGAATGCAAAAGCAAAAGGCAAGAAGGTTGTCGATTGACGGGCACTTTTTTAAGACCCTAGAGTCAGATTCAATGAATTAGTGCGTTATCTACAATCTTTTTGCAGCAAGAACCTAGGCAAGGCAACTACCTAGTAGCGACCTATTGATTTGCACTAGTCTGTGTCTCATCCCCAATAATTGTATCCTAGTTTAAGATAAAATTGCATGATCATATCATAGTTGGCAACGGATTCCTTGTGCTGTCAAGTCATTTCCATGAAGTAGAAACTACACAAGAAGATGATTGACAGGACAGAGATGGAGGGTCTTAACTGAGTTCTTTTTCCAAATTATGGGTGCTCAATCTCAGAATGGGAAACCCTCCAAAAGAAGATTTTCAAGTTACCCTCCAAAAAACAAAAAAGTAACTCAATTAAAACCACCATGGATCAGTTTACAAGCAAAGTAGTAACTATCATGGAAGGTGGGGTGCATCTTTGGTGGCCTTTTGATGCTATATGAGGCTTACCTTCTGTTTTTGTCTGGCTCGACTCTAAAAAAATGTACCCAATTTACCAAGCCTACCTAGTTCTGAAGCTAGGCTGGCAAATGAGCAAGTGGAAAAAGGTAGGTCACTGATGTGTGCTTACTAGTCATTTGGTTCGCTCGGTGCATGCGTGCGTGCGTGCGTGCGGTTGAGTTAGGTACAAATGGTTGCTATGTTCATCAATGGTTAACACGAGTAAACCCTGCTCTTGGATGGACAATGTCTTTCTCTGCACCAAGCTTCTTGTTTCCTCTCCTATTCTATTTACCCTTTTACTCCTGCTGATCACATTCCTTTCTCGCATTGTAAAATGAAAGGAGTGTTTGTGATTGTGATTCTGGGAGGGAGATAGTTGACAATGTTCACAAGAACTTCAGTCACTAATACGCACTAAAGAGAATTAGTTGGACGCTGCAGGAATGATGCAGATGACAGAGCTTGAACAGCAGACCTACTACTTATTTGATGTCTACTTGTGCCAAAAGAAGGAAAAAGGTAGGCGTTAAATACAGAGAAAATAATTTATTGTTTTTGTTTTTCATGTTGTTTCCCACTGCATTGACAGGAAGGCATAGAAAAGGATGCACAATAAGAGAAACAAAAAGAAGAATATTTAAGATCTGCTGCCTTTTTCCTTTTACACATTGGTTCCATCTCTCCAGGCCAACTGGCGGTAGCAGAGATGGCAAACGATGCTGCTAATCATTGCTCTTTGTCATTTCCAATTTCTTCCTTGAAAATTACCTGTCACATATTCTCCAAAATCTGAATTAATCCCATGAAACTCTTGTCACCAATGTGCTCCAGGTTCATAAATTTCCACGACAATATCTAACCTGGTTCTTTGGAAGCGGATTTAGAGGATTGAAAGAATCCAAATTGTTTTTTAAATGCCGATTTTCCCTGAGAACAAAATGAAATGACGTCGGAAATTGTTGCTTGCAACATCTAATAGCATTCAGAAATGGGAAATTTCCTGGAGGAATACCTTGCAATGTGTTGCAGAGAAACCCTGCGAAAATTCCAGGCTATGCTCTTCATTCTTGGTCACTTTCTGTATAACAACATTAAGAACGTAGACACTTCTCTCAGACAGTTGCGCATATGTATGCAACATTTATAGATATGAACAGGAAGAGCATACTAATTAATTATCTTCAAACTTGCCTTATTCAATACAGGAGAACTAGCAGTGTCATCCAGGTACTGTTGCTGGTGACTTCTCACACGATCTTTGTTCTGCTTTTTGTTCTTGCTTTGCTTTGTCGACTTGTGGAAGCAATATTCATCATCTTCACAATAATGAGGCGGACCAGAGGATGCATCTGAAACCATTGACAAGTCCTCCTCTTCGTCCTCCAACTTTGCATGATCTCTACCGCCATTATATCCACCAATTCCCTGAAACTGGTTTTTCGAAATGGAAGATTGATCCAAATATGATGTCCAACCGGACTCACATCCACTACTGCTGCATTGAGAAGTTGACAGATTCATTCTGAATCCTCTCTGTCAAAGACAAACTCCAAACGGGATGACTTATATAGGCTCCTTGTTAGTAACAGCAATAAGAAATAAAAAGAGAGAATCAATGAATTGCTCTCACTGTCAATCGATGTTATTCTCTCTCAATATAAGTAGAACAGATGGAGCAAGAGAGCTAAGAAAAAACCAAATGAATCACATTCAAATCCTAGACTAGTTTTGTCCTTAGCCCTATCCTTTCTCCTCTCTTATTTTATCTGTTTGTGAATCAATCAAAGTTGCCAGTTGGCTTTGAGTGTGTACTTATGCGAGAGTGGCAGAATGGAAACAACAGCAGTCGTTAAAAATTCATGACAAGGGATTTATATATACATTTGTGGTAATAACACTCAGGTTACTGCACTAGTTACTTTGCTTCGAGGGGCTAGCTTTCTTCACTTTTTTTCTTTTAAATTTATTCTTTTCCTTCTTGCCAAACCTAGGAATTCTTAAAGTTCTGCAATTAAGGTGCAGACAGTAGAGTAGTAATTAATATCCGCCTCATAGCTTATAGGATACGGAAAGGATGTTGAACTTGGTAGTAAATCCATGACAAATCATGGGGAATGGAAACTTTTGCATGTTCTTCTATTATGACAAGCAAAAAGGCTATGGGAGATTAGACCTGTCTAATGAAATTAAGAAGCTGAAGGGCTAATTATGCAAAACATTCTGTTTAGTCCCTTGCATGCAATATCTATTCTTGTGCTTACAACTTACAATAATTATGGTCCTGAGTCGTTAGCTAAATTAAGGTGAAGCACATTATCTTGGCAAAATACAGCCTCTTCTATATATTCCTTTCCATTAATTGTGAACTCTATTTTCAAGTTCTTCTCTATTCGAAGCCAGATATTAGTGGATAATAATAGCACTATCACATCTGAATCATACACTTGACACAGACAAATTCCTTCAAGTCTCTGCCATATCAAAATCAGAAAGTAGTAGACAATGAAATTTGCATTTGGCTATTACTGTTCATACAGCGATCTCAATAGTTTCATGTTACGAGTTTCTTGCCCTCCTATCTTCATTTATCTTTCCTGAATTTTCATGGGAAAAAAAGTATAAGGCCATGCCTTTAACGATTGATAGTGATTCTTTATCCAGTTTTGGCAGAATTATTGATACCTGTCCATTCGATGAGTGCACAGAACAAAAGCTATAAATTTATTGTCCCCACGTACGCTCGTTTGCTTTAATAATCACTCTCTTATCACCAAAGTCTCTGTTGACCCTTTTGTTGTTCACTTCTATTAATTTAAAGACAATGGTCTTAGTCGGCGTCTAAGACTTGTAAGACTCCTGCGCCTGAACTATGATTCCCACTTGACTTGGATTTATATTATTCTCAGTCTTGTAAGTATTCGATCTAACCATTTTCCAATGGTTAGCTTGCACGTAAAATATATACGCCACATCACTGACTCAATGATGAATTTGTGTTAAGTTGGAGCTATCACATGAAAGCTCACCAGCATTGAGCACGTATATATAGTTAAACTATAAATAAAAACGTAGAATCTCGGTTAGTGACAAAAGAGCTTTCCCATTTTAAGGTAGAAAAGCCACCCTCGTACATCCAAGATAGCTGTTTATGGGGCCCTTTCAATAATGTTCACAATCTTTTTTATTGGGGGAATAGCTTCAGCTCTAGCGTTTGAATGATGCCAACCCCAGAGATTGTACAATTTCAGGCAACATATGCATATCTTTGGGTTCGCAAACTGTCCTGTAATTAGCGGCAATTGTCCCATTGCAGACCCTTATTTTGTGAAAGCTGCCTGGACATTTTCTTCAGAATGCACCAGTTTAACTTAACCTGAACTGAAACACCAACACATGCTTAAGCTGTTTGTCAGGTACAGATGATTAGTTGTACACCGAGCTCTATCCACCATCACACTAACCACAAATGAATATGTTTTGACGTGCAATTAACATAGGAAGAAGTGACCAAAAATCTGCAGTGACCCTTTAATTTTGAGGCCAGAAGCTGACGGCTGATATGATCTAAAAATGACCATGAAGTGTGATTTACTGTAAAGATCAATCATGGGGGCCAGTTTAGGATCCTCTTCTGAATCAAAAATGGTCCCAGACACTCATGTACACACTAATGTTGCACATGCTCTTTGTTAGCTTGTGGCCCTTTGCCAGTCCACAGGATCCGTAATTCGTGCAAGTACACAGAGAATTGGTTTAATGTGATTTCTGGTTTTTCCATTTTGGTTTATGTTTTCAACTATTTCCTCTATATAATTGAGGGAAGGAAAAAGAAGCTCAATAATTCTTCACGTCAGTGGAGGATATGTAGCTGGAGTGACGTGAAGGATATGTAGCTGGAGTTCTGTTAGGAAGAAGCTAAAATCCATCAACCCACTTTCCATTTGACCTTCTCTTTCACCACTTCTCATCTTCTGTGAAATTTCATGTACTTTTCTTCCATTCAAGGCCATCGAGTTCTTAAAACTATTAATTGCCATTGGTTAGACAGAAATGGGGTAGTTGATGGTTTTAGACCTAAATATCTGACCCCAATAGCCCTCCCCATGTAGCTTGCACTCATCAAATAGACTTGAAACCTCTAGAGTTATGGGCCTCTCATCAGCTGCTGGAGGTTTGTGAACATGGTCCCCAACAATGGAAAGGTCAAATCTTTGCCAGTTGCTACAGTGTGGCCATGGAGACACCACTGTCTTCTCTCACAAATCCAAACTCTTCCAAGAACACCATAACTCCCTCCCCATTTGTTTCCAGTGAGTAAAAAGAAAAAATAAACAATTCTACACTTCCCTTCTCGTCCATGGCTAATGCAAACAGGCACTGCAGGTCCTTATCAACATGAAATAAAAGTCAAACCTTCTTTTGCAAAAGAAAACTCTGATCTATCTTATGCAAGTCTTTGTCACGTTAATTTGGTCATCCCAGTTATTGTGAAATGAAAACAACCTTTTAGATGAATTACTGTAATCCAAGTCCACAAATTCCACCAGAAGTCTCCAAACTCGTGCACGTCATAACCCAGAATATCACGTAAAATATATAAATGGAATCCGAGCAGATCTTACTGTATCTTCAAAGTACGAGAGTATGGATCCTGAAGATCTAAAATTCAACACTATTTTGACAAAAATGTAAAGCTGTGTCTAAATGGATAAGAAGCTGAATTAACAGTACTCAACTGGTGCCAATTTTTTGTTCCCAGAACATATAAACCTGTCATGACACTGATCAAACCTTCAACTTTCACATCTTTTATACGTGACAATAATGCAAGCAATGTACACGAAAATCAATTGAATGTACCTAACATGACAATTAAGGGTCACTGTTGATTGCGCAGGTTAATCAGTAGGTTGCTTCCAAACTGACATCCACAGATAGTGATAGCTCACTTCTCTCTTTGTTTAACACTTGTTGGCAAATATGATTTACAGCTACTATGTATATCATACGGTAACAAGTGTGTGGATCATCTTTTTTTTTTTTTTTTAAAGAAGAAGTGTGTGGATCATCTTCTTCTTTTTTTAAAGAAGAAGTATGTGGATCATCTTTTTTTTTTTTTTTAAGAAGTGTGTGGATCATCTTCTTTCTCTGATTCAGAAGGAAAATGTTAAAATTTGTAGTTGGAAACTTGGGAAGCTAACCAGCTCAAATCTTTAAATTCTTGGTCCCATGCATGGGGTAGTAACTTAAGATTAGTCGGTGAGGCTACGCCAGTCGGTCCAATGAGTAGCCTCGCATCACATTTCAAGGAGTCGACTACATGAATTTTATTTTCCTGTCTTCATAACTACCGCACTAATATTAATGATTTACTACGTAATTATCTTTATAAGGATCTCTAATTTAGTTTCCCTAAACTTTTTCTTTTTCAGAAATCTACGCAACAGCTCAATACAAAATACATAGATATGAGCTATGTTGAAGTATTTGTCTCATCTTAAAAAATTTAGGGATCAAATTTAGGTTAATAAAGTAGTTAAGCTTCTCTCTCCATTATCAATTGATTTTGGGTTGGAACCTCAAATTTTTTTTATGATATTAAAGTTAGACTTTGCGTGTTGGACCCAACTGTCACACATGCTTCCACGTCATTAAATATGTGTTGCCCACGTGTTATACTTGAAAGTTCGCCACACGTGCATGATGTATTAAGAGTATTTATCCCATATTAAAAAGTTAAGGGATCAAATCTAGGTTAAATTATTACTCCTATTGCTAATTATTACTTTTCAAAGAAGTAACAATTGAAAATGTATTATAATGCTTTGCACACAGCATATCATTGAGATTGGAGCTTTTATTTATGACACTTATCATATTTTTGCTGTATTTGTAATTTTTAAACAGTAACTAATATAAGCATATGAAGTTGAGGTTTCTTACGTTTATCACTTATAATAAAATATATTAGGTATAGTAAAATGTTAATTTAGAATATTTAGACAATGAATAATTAAAATATTTTGAAAAATGATAATTTCTATAAAAAAAATTGATAGACAGATATTATATCACATACTTGAAGTAATATTTTCTTAGTTTTTCAATATCAATAATTGACACTAAATGATTAAATACTAGTTAAATTTCAATTTGCCGTCATTACTCTATTTATTAATAAATAGCAAAACACACACTATATTAATAAATTCAAAACATAAAACATGTGTTTTCCAATTACTAAGTTTTTATAATTAAATTTCAATAATTATAAATTTAAGAAGGTAAATGTTTATAACTAATCATTTAAAATTTCACCAAATATTAGATTATAGTATAATGTTAAACAGGCTTAGGGTACATTTTAGTATGCAGCAACACGAGTTCTACTTTTTGTCATCTTGTGTGATGGAATTCAATGTTAGATGAAGGAAAGCCGGAGAATCAAATATATGGTTTTGGTCCGGAGTGCATTAACCAAATGGGGTAGCAGAAACAAGACCTTTGGAGGCAAAGAAGCTGTGAAAAGTCCTGATGGTTATAACAAATACAACAAAATCATATGTAAAGAAGAAAGGAGCATATTGGTTCCGGGACAACTCCCCTCTGTTTACGGCTGCGAAACACGTACATATGGGTCGTCAGGACTTGGAAGGTAAAATGAATGGCCCCATTTTGTTCTTCAAAGATTCGATTTCCAGTCTAATCCATCCACGGCTAGGATTTGATTTATTCATCAAGCATGTTTCATATGAAGGTGAGTCTTGAATCAATGGTAAAGTTATTTTTTTATGATTAAAAATTTATATGTTCAAATTATAAAAATATTTTTTTATAAAAAAATATAATTAATATCTTTCAATTAATTTTTACAAAAAAAAAATAAATTTGTTATAATTGTCGTTGTCACATGCTTCATATGCCTCTGTCCCCGCAATTTCAACGCATTCATTGCAAGATTTTATCATATAAGCCTCTTAGTCCACTACTTGCAATGTTGCATCCATTATCCCATATTTAGGTTTAAGGTCGTTTTTACTGGGGTTGCGTTCAAACGAAATCTATACAAATTGTTCAGCCTTTTTGTTTGAGGAGTTAAATCTTTGATTTTTAATAATCAATTTATAGATAAAGTTTGGATTTAAAAATTAAATAGAAAATTTCAGGGTTAAACTTGAATTATATATATGTTAACACTCGATTTTGATTTCTTTCTCTTTAGCACTCGGCGTTAATTTGAAAGAGGGTGAAATGTTCATAAGAAAAGGGAGAGCCAAGGCAAGAAGAGCGGGAAACAGACGACAATCGGCTGGCGATAGATGACGAATCGGCAGCCGGATGAGAAACTACTAATCGGTTGGTGTTAAACCTCGGTTTCGGCTCGGATAGAATGGAAAGTATAGTTCGACTGTTCACTATAATTGGCAGCCGAGAGTATCGGCAGTCGGTCAAAAGATTACACATACATATTTAAAAACAAGAGGAGGCACGGACCAGCCAGGATCTCGAAGATTATTCTCGGATCTCCATTCATTAAATGCGCAATCATGAAACAGACATATCCAATCAAAACTTTTAATGGTTACAT
>JANIMX020000184.1:67201-77363 GCA_024582655.2 Erythroxylum kunthianum | reverse complement strand
TATTTATCCATTGCTCCATTCCTTTTTAGTATATATCTATATATACATATATTTATCCTCTTTATGTGGGTCATTTGAAAACAGCATCTCTACTAGTTAGGGGTAAGGCTGCGTACTACTGGCCCTCTCCAGACCTTGCGTTACAGCGGGATTCTTTTACTGGGTGTTATTGATTGATTGATTGATTGATTGATAAAATAAACCACTTATTTTTTATTTAACAATCTCTTTTTTAATTAAGTTTTAAATTTTCGATGTGTAAGAATAGACTTCATCGATTATTTTTCAAATTTTTAAATGTTATTCAATCTTTAACTAGTTTTATAATGGTCTAATATTAGTTGAACCTTTAAAATCTTAAATTTTTTGTCTTACCGGTTTAATTTCTGGTCTGGTTTTTAAAATATTGATCATAATAGTACTTTTTTTACAAACAACAACAAGAACAACATTCAGTAAAAAATTTGTTGATACGCGGAGTACATAGTCTTACCCTTAATTAGTAGAGATGTTGTTTCTAAATGACCCACGTGAAAAGAAAGAATAAGAAGAAAAAAGAGAGTAAGATATAAAAATAATAATAAGAAGACTAAGAAGGAAACTAATAATGCCATCAAAACCTATGATTATATAACTCACCCCTTCTCTAGTCTTCAGCATCATCTCTTGCCTACTCTTTTTCCTGTCATTGTCATGCAATTGACCAGACTTCTCAGTGTGTTTCCTATTTCTGTGTTTTCTGTTTCTTACTTTGTTGTCATGGTATCCCTCTTCGATCTTCCCCAAATCTTCATCAAATGCTAATGACATGAAAACCTCAACAGAATCTTGATGCAGTTGACAATGAAGAGCTTTAACATTGTCTGATATTAATCGGACAGCCTCCAGTGTAGCTTCACTGCCATGCTTTCCCTCATTGATGAAAAGGGACTTGATAGTCGTACAACAAAGTTTCCTTATGACTTCATCTGGAGAGCCTACTGTCACAAACTCACACTTCACTCAACGAAATTTGCTCGTGCGGCGCTTAAATTCTCGTAACTTAAGCAAACCTTACTCATACGAAACCTTAGAGAGAGAAACTAGAGAGATAAGTTCTCAAATGCACAGAGCTTCGTATATTGAACGAATGTATGTTACAATTGAGTTTGACCTTAGGCTATTTATAGGCCAAGATTAAGCTGGGTCACCTCAGCGTATCTCGAGACACCTCATTGCTAACCGGAACACCTCAGTGCTGATTCAAAGTGCTGACTCACCTATTATAGAATAATATAAAAAACGAGCCTAAACAAATGGATCTTATGATAAATTGAGCCCACAATAAATAAGTTCGTGACACTATGGCATGCTTGTGTAACATTGGCATAAGTAATTCCTCCACGTTCTCGCCCTGCAATGGTTCCTCTTCCACACCTAGCTCTATGTCCAAGCTCTATCACCCCATCAATTCGACAACTCGATCAATAATTTTGGGAATAATGATATGACTTTTTCATTCACTTGTTAATCTTTATATACCAATCCCAAAATAAAGCAAAGTCCCAAAACCAATAAATACAAGCATAATTTACATATATAAATATAAAGAGATCCTTCTAATTTATAATTTCTCTTAACTCGTAATAATTACCTATAGGTGCCCACTAAACTCACATCCAACAATAAAAAAAGTGATAAGATAATTTAAAATAACTCAAAAACTAATCAATTATTATATTAAACAATAATTTATTTAGTGTTCGCGGGACTCCTTAAGTTTTTAAATTAAATACATGCCTAATGTTAGAGTGGTAAGGATTTCCTTTAAATAAAATTATTTGAAATAACTCGTAATAAATTTTTATTACCTAATTCAAAGGATCAAAATTTCCAGACCAACACCGACAAGTACACTGGAATCCTGTCCTACTAGAATAAACTAAACGCCCAACCGCCGAGGTTACCTTCCTCTGCCCAAGAAGTCAAACACCAAAATACACGTCAAGCTGAAGTTTCTTCAGTGAGGAGTAGTTTTGTTTATGGATATTTATCTTTCAAACAGTTCTCTTGACTATTAATAGGTCACCAATGCTTCTCTGTTTTGCTGTTAGTTTCCACTTTCTCCTCTATCTGCAGATATACAAGCGAAATCCATATTTACAGGTACGCATCAGAACACACACCTTTGATCATCACAGAGAAAGTTTCAGCCTCCTTTAATGGCAAGTGACCAGATGTTGATTCCCTTCCGTTGTGGCAATGATTCTGAGAAGAAGAAGAAGGATTACAAAGAATGCAAATACCCTTCTTTTCCGACATCGAGAAAATCAAAAAAGGGCACCAAGACCGCCGGAAACCCTTTCTCGGACCGTGGCCTCGACAAGTTCGAAGAACTTCTTGCTGATATTGAAAAGAAGAAAAGGATGATGCACTCTAAAGTGGGTCCTGAAGATGTGTATTATGTTAGTTTCAAATATTCGACTTCCATCGATTGCGTGCCTGTTGTTGTAAAGTTGAAAGATCGTAATGAACAAGAGTTCTTCGCGAAGAAGAAGACCAAGCTTGCTGATTTCAAAGAGGATAAGAAAGACAGTAATAACTTCGGTCCTCATGAGAAGAAGGTTTTGGATAAGTCGCCGAGAAAAGGGTCTTCAACTGCTGTAGAAAGAATTGAGAAGAAGGGGTCTTCCTGGAATTTAATGTTGCATAAATGGAGAAGACCGTCTTTCTATATGCCGGTGATTTTGATCTTGATCTTGCTGTTGCTGCTATTTTTTGGTCGATCGGTTGTTACACTGTACATCTCTCTAGGGTGGTACGTACTCCCTACAATGAGTTCGAAAAGGCCACTAAAGAAGAAAATCTACAAGAGAGGATTTAGTGAGCTTAAGATGGCAAGTGATGGTTTATCTTCTCCCAAGATCAGCAAGATTAATACGCCTGTGAAACTTAAGTCCTTCCAAAACCAGAAGAGTTTCTAGTTAGTATGCCGTGTTCTTGTTTTGATGTTTTGGTTTAGTTTGCAGATTTTTGTTTCATGGTTTTGGGTTCCAAAGTTCGATGTTGGGTCCACATAAGTGTAAATTACAAGCAATACGAGATGAGTTATGGTTACAAGAAAGTATGCCCCCTGTTTCCATAGTTCTTCGCAACTCATTTCAAGAAGGGAATTGAGCATCTATTCCTTCTGTATAGTCGTTTCTCATTCTTTATTACAAAAGAGATGTTGACATTGGCAATACTCATCCAATCCAAGCGAAATAGATTTAAAAAAAAGAATAAGAAAAGTCACGGGCTGATGATGGTGCCAATGATTTTTGCTAAATACCAGGTCAAGGATCAGCATAAAAAGGAGTTATAAAGCCTGTTTTGTTGAGCATTTGGGATTACCTGATAGTCCCAAATAATTTCTGATTTAATTAATAATTATTTAATAAAGGACTTCGAACAGCTATTGATAGTTGTTCAAGTCCCAAACAACTTTTAATTTAATAAGTTACTAAAAATAGCTTTTTACAATTAGTTATCAGCTATCAACTCCACCAAACAGACCAATAGTAATTGAATAATCGAGAAAAATGGTACAAAATTAATTTGCATTGTTATTTCAAATGTATTACAAGATTTTGATTTGTACTGATTTATATAAAGATAGAGGTTAAGATATAAAAAAATATTGAATGAACTTATAAATTGAAAAATTGAAAAAATTATTAATCCCTAATTTTAATTTTATTATGAACTATAATAAGAAATTATATAACAAAATATTGTTGAAAATGTAATAACAGACAAAGAGATAAATTCAAAATTGATCAGATATATGCTAGTTTAAAAAACAGATCCCTTTATGATGGGTATCATATATCAAACGTTTGTCTCTTAGATAATTAATTTTGAGTTATCTCCTAATATAGCTTTAGTAGCATCTTACGGTTTGATATATTTTTTTATGCACATGATCATTTTTGAAAGGCAAGTGCAGAGCATACTTATATTTACTAGTAAGAGTAAGATTACTGATGACTCAAGCTTTCAAGAAAGAATGATGTTTAGAAAGAAGCCATGAAGAATAACTGGTGTTATTTCCTTTTCTCTGTTACCTTAACTAAAGGTAATGGTTTGCTTACATAGACAAAAAAGGTTACAAACATGCACATGCAATAATTTAGTTTAGTGGAACTACTGACAGATACTACCATTACAAATAGTACAATAATTAAACTTAGTAAAGCCATCGTCACATGGTGTGGGTTCACAGACATATAAATACACGTAATAGTATAATAGTGGAAACCTACTTTTATTTTGATGGCGAGTCCTACTTGTTCTTCCATTGGATAGGTTCATGCGATAAAAACAAAATTTCTTCATCATCTATGATGTCTCCATATTTTTTGAAAAGATGCTCATAATATTCTTTATTGAACTCAGGCATATCTTCATCAGGATCTTGGTAATCTTAGAAGTATGAAGGGAGAGATTGAGATGGTCCTTCAAGAGTTAAGCAGAGACTGGTATAGAATTAGTCCATCCTTTTGGGAGGCCCAAATGAGGTACATGTAATAATAGAAAGTTGTCTAAGAAAATTATTAAGATCATATAAAAACATCTTAAGACTCTTCATTAACATTGCATATGATTAGGCCATTCAAGAGAAGTGTGTCAGAGGTGTGCATGGTTAGGTATATAGATGAGACCATCTTTTTCCAGGCTATAAGGTTTGTGGATCATGAAAAGCACTGTGTGTTTTGTTGGGCTAGTGAAATGTCCCATAATTTATATTGATCAATGGCTTAGAATAACTCATTTTTTTCAGTGCATTAATGATAAATATCATTCTAAAACAATTCACAAGGCAAAAGATTTATTTTTACAATCTTAGAGATAGTTATATTCTTATAGAAGAGGAACTGTAATAGCACATGCAAAAAGAGCAAAATGTGCCCAAAGGTACCATATTACTTCATATAAAAGATCCTCACTAATAAAGAAGACAGCTAGGTAGAGCATTTGTATATCAAAATAAGAGGGACACGAGGGCAGTTTTGTTTTTTTCAAGAAGAGATGAAGCCAATAGAAAAGGCTTCTTTTTGCCAGAGTCATTAATTTCCTCAACAGTAGTGGGTTTTTTACATAAGGATAAATGTTTGTTTTAGATTTTTACTACTCCTAGAAGATTAACCATCAGAAAAGTCAAAGGGATAGCTCCGGTAGGAGTGAGAATTGAAAAGGCGTTTTGGGTTGAGAGAAGTACTTAATTATGGTATTTTGATGCTCTTTATGTGTCTAACTGAGAATTTATAGTGAGAAAACTAGGCTTTACTCCTAAGCAACTGACTATTTAGTGAGGTCTTTTTCTCGGGGTCTAATACCTTTGGAAAAGATATGTTGTCCATTTCAACAATAAAATGATAAGGACCAAGGTGAAACCTGAAATTTTCAATCCCTCATTTTACTACAAGAATCTCTTTATAGAATGCATGGTAGTGTTTTTTTCATACCTTAAATTGGAAATTAGCAAGGCCACAGTAGAATCTTTTACCATGCACTTCTTTTATTAGATCACACCCCAATATTCTTCACTGGCATCAGTCTGTAAGATTCATTCTCCTTTGTCAGGAATCTTAAATGGTGGGAGGTGTTGAGCAATCTTCTTTAGGTGTTGCACTGCTCATGTCTGCTATGTTCCCCATAATGGAGGGCTCTTTTTTAAGGGCTTAGACAGTTGGTTCGTATAGTCAGCAACGTGAGGGATAAAGTCTTAGATATAATTTGGTAATACCCAATAATTGTTAAATATATTTTGTCATGAGCTTCTCATTAAGGAAGTTGGATAATTAACTGGCAATGTGTGGGCTTGGTTGATAATGTCCATCATGGCATTTTATACCCCAAAAGACTATTTAGGTAGTACCAATTTAACTTTTTTTTGGGTAGAGAGCATCATACCATATTTTTGGTGATGTTCGTAAATTTTTCCAACATAGCCTTATGTTCAGCCATAATTTTTTAGAACAGCAGGATATCATCAATATAAACCAGTACATTGTCTAGTATAGTCTTATAGATCTTTATCATTGCCTTTTGAAACAATGAAGGGACTACCTTATGTTTGAAGGGCATGATTGTCCGTTGATATTGGGCATTTAAGATACAAAATGTTGTCTTCTATCTATCTGCTGATTATATCCCTATATGCCAAAATCCACCCTTAAGATGAATTTTTTAGAAACACCCTTTCCTATTTTAGGAATATTATTTGTGTGTTAATATTGGGTAGAGAGAACTTATCATTTTTGAGTAAAATATTTAGTGGTTTGTAATCAATCACCAACATTTTCTTTCCCTGCGTATGTTCTGCCCTTTTTTTTTAATATAAAATGCTTAACAAGCCCAGTCAAACTTAGTGGGTTCAATCAATCCTTGTCTTAATAGGATGACATTATTCTTCCCTTGACATAGCCAAATCTTCTAGATTTATACCTGGATGGGTGGTTTTGGTAGGATTAAAATCTTCATTTCTTTTGAATGGCAATTGGACAAAGGATTATGGGTTTCTTCATAAAGGATTTGGGTTATTGAATTGATCATAACTCTAAGGGCATTGTTGCATTAGTTGGTCTCTTGTGCTTTCATATTCTCAGAGGACTTCTTAGAGCCTAAATATGTTGGATAAATTAGTGTAGGGATGGAAAGCTATTTAAATGTGATGCCTTGAGGTATGATTTGTAAGTTATTTGTTTGGCAATATATATCCATCTCAATTAATACATATGGACCTGGGAGATTACTGCCAAGAACTTTCGTCCATACAATTCAGTTTGTGAAAAAATTTATTCCAATTTTCCATTTGGATATAAAATCAATCTTAAAAGATTTACCATCTGCAATAGTGAAATATTATGTATGAGATTGCTATGCTTTAGGGGTAAGATCTGAGGCTTGACTACACTTCTACACAGGCATATGTCTACGTATCATATAGCCTTTATGGGTCGATAGTACTTTTATACTTGCTCATTAGAAATTGTATTTCTATGTATGGAGTAAGATATGATGAAATCTTAGAGTTTATTTTTAGGCAAGGCTCTATTATGTTATACATATGATTTTCCTCTTCTGTAGAAGAATAACTTTCTTCAATAGACTCATAAACAAGGATTGCAAATTGGGTATCTTCATCTTCACTTGTTTATTCTTCGAATACAGATTTAATGTTTTCATCATTGCTGATTGGTAAAATATCCTCAACAGATTTTAAAGTTTCATATCTCTTCAAGATTTATTAGGAAATTTCTTGCCATAATGTCCAGGTTTTCCATAAAGATAATATCGATCAGACATCTTTATTCCAGAAGATCTTTTCTTAAAGAATCTATCAATTCCCCTTTTCCTTCTTTGGGGTCATCGATGATCTGCTAGCCTTATCTTATGGAAATGATACTTTTTTGTGCAAGAACATCATGTCATTACCTTGCATTTAATCTTTAAGTAGATTTTTTACAGACCTATATAAAGTGTGGTTTTTTCAAACATCATAGTCCTAAGGAACTTTTGTTGTTCACATAGTTTGTTAAGAGTAATAAATGTTAGCCAATATATCTCTTCTAATGAGATTTTTGTCAAATAATGATGCAGAAAGTTTATCATTCTCTATAGTTCTGGTTAGAGTTCAACGAGGAGAGAGGCAATAAACGTATATCTGAAATTAATATCGTTGAACATGTAATATTTATCAAACATTTACTAAAAATGCCTCTAAAGATCTCTTTTGTCTAGAGAACAACACTTCATTTTAAAGTATTCTTAACGACTTTACCTATCAATTAGTTAGAAGTTTCCAATAAATTCCTTATGAATCATTCTTAGTAGTGCTCCTGCCTCGGTAAGCCTGATAGCCTAAAGCCTCGTATATTCTCCTAGGCTTTGAAACTATTCTTGTAAGTTTCCAGTCATTCTGGAGACAAACTCCATTAATATTTCTTTAAAGATAGCTTTTGGCCTAGTCATTTTTAAGTCAATCAATAATATAAATTCATGTAACTTGTATCTCCATTTGGTGGGTGGAATATCATCAATTGTAAACTAAGGTCCTGAAGATGGCTAAGTTATGGTCTTTGAATGTTGTTGTATCGGTTATGCTCCTAAAGAGTGCACATCTTCCACATAAGGTTCTTCCTTTGTTAACTGTGGAGGAGAATTTGGAATGGCTATTAGGATTTGGGATATCTATGAGAGATTAACCACTTTGTCTATGTCAGAGCTAGTCTCATAATATTGTAAAGTCAAGTCAGAGAGATCAGTAGGAATCAAATGAGGATGGGTTGGTTGAATAGTAGCCATAAACATAAGTTCTTATTTAGGTTCCTTTTCGTTTTTAGCTAGAAAAGGTTGTTATTTTAAAGAAGAAAGGGTTTCTTTAGTTTTGGTGTAAGAAGGAGTTAGATGGTCTTTTATTTTCTATTGAGTCTTTGTAGTTTGAGATTTTTTTTCGAAAAAAGTCTGTCTGATAATAGATATGAAATTTTGAAAATATTTCCATAGTTTGAGGTCTCTAGATATGATGGACTAGGATAAGAGGCATGTCCAAAGGAAATGGTTATAGGATATGGATCATAAATCATTAGTCTCTGGCTCTATTTGACTCTTCTTTCTTAGTTCTTCATGAATCTTAGACAACTCTTTTTCTTTATTTGAAAATTATAGGTCATAATAGTGTTTTTCTACATATTTTTCAAGTTTGAGTCATGCCGAAGTGCTTGAGGAATCAATTTTTGATGTAATTGTTGAATATGGAATGATATTGAATCTATCTTAATATGCAAATCTTGTGTTTGTGCATTTAATCTTTCTAGTTTTGAATTAATATAGTGAAGTACTCTATTTTGAGTTTTTAGTTTACCAATTTAGTACTTCTTTAGCAGAAGGCATAGGTGAGTAAATGCCTTGTAGGGATACATGTACAAGTATAAAAAATGAACGAGTTGTCACTATTGTAATATCATTTGTCTTTTTCTCTAAAGAAGGGAAATCTTTATCATACTGTTTTGATGGCTGCATCATTAAATAGGGAATTGGTTCCATAAAGTTTTCTGGAATAATTGGGATGACTGGATTAATTTGAGATAACATCGAGATATGGCTATATCCTGCTTCTCCGAAAAGTTAATGGAAAGTTATTAGTCTTCACCTAGATTTTTTTATTCCAATCCAAGGTCTAGAGTCATCATCATCATCTTTAAATAGTTTTTATACTTGAGGTAATTGTTGAGATCTACATTTATGCTCTCTCTGTTTCCTTTGATTATAATAATCCCCAAACAACTGCCTAAAAAAGAGCTGGAGGAAATCATGCTTCTAGAGTGGATAACCAATTACGAAAGGGATTTTCATTTCCCTCATTTCTACTCTATCCATACTACTACTCAACCACTCCTTGGACGACTTAAAGATGGCTCTATCAAATCAATTTATAAAAGGCATGAGCAAGAAAATCATCAGTTTATTCGATAATTTTTGATGATCTCTCTAGCATTTTCACATAAAGAAACTAGGAGCAACCCTCTGATTCACTCTATTCGAGTAGATGGGACATTTTCTTATATTAGTCACATGAATGGTCATTTTCTTTTGGATATGAATGCATCTAGGTTTCATGCGGATTGTAGACATTGGGAATATGATATTTTAGATAAAAGATTATGATTTGAAGCAAAGGATTATTATAATCAAATGAAAAAAGGAAAGCATAAATGCAGACCCCAACATCGTCTTTTAAGTACATAGACTATTTAAAGATGATGATTATGACTCTAAGGTTGGATTGGAATAAAAAATTCCTATATTAGGACCAATAACTTTATGGCCACTTTAAAAGAACAACCTTTTCTAGCTAAAAATAAAGGAACTTGAAGAAGAACCTAGGTTTATGGCCACTATTCGACAAATCTATCCTCATTTGGTTCCTACTGATCTTTCTAACTCGACTTCACAATATTTTGAGACTAGCTCTGACGCAAATCATGTGGTTGATCTCTCACAACTATCCAAATTCTGATGGTCATTCCAAATTCTCCTCCACAACAAACAGAGGAAGAACCTGAAGAGAAAGATGTGGACTCTTTAGGAGCAGAACCGATACAACAACATTCAAAGACAATAACTCATCTAACTTAGA
>JANIMX020000184.1:29144-39795 GCA_024582655.2 Erythroxylum kunthianum | reverse complement strand
TGCCAAAAATGAGAAGAGAGTTACTAGAAAAATTAGAAGCTAAAGTAGCTTCTTGAAATTCTCTCAAGAACAAAAGTAAAACAGTCATGGGATTTGCTTGCCTCGACTGCTCCATGGGCTTTGTTCTTGAAAGCCAAATTCTTAAGGAACCGGAAACCGATTTCAGGTTACCTAAAAAAACAACATTCAAAGACCATAACTCATCTAACTTTAGGACCTTTCGTTTACATTTGATGATATTCCACCCACCAAATGGAGAGACAGGTTACATGATTTTAGAGCATAGATCGACCTACAAATGACTAGGCCAAAAACTACCCTTAACGAAATACTAATGGAGTTTGTCTCCAAAATGATTGGAAATTTGCGAGAATTGTCTCAAAGCTTAGGAGAATTTTGGAGGCTTCAGGCTGTCAGGCTTCCCAAAGCATGAATGATCTGTAAGGAATTTATTAGAGACTTACAATTAATTGATAGGCAAATTCATCAAGAATACTTTGAAATGAAGTGTTGTTTTCTAGACAATAGAGATCTTCAGGGGCATTTTTAGAAAAACATATGAGAAATATTACATGTTAAATGGGTTCAACAATGTTAATCTCAAATATACGTTTATTTTCTCTCTCCCTAAAAACTCCAAACCAAAATTGTAGAAAATGATAATCTCTCTATATCGTGATATGATGAAAATCTCATTAGGAGAGACATACCAACTAGCATTGGCTACTCTCGATGAACTATGTGAACAATAGAAATTCCTCAGGATTATGAGGTCTAAAAAACAACACTTCATGTATGCTTGTAAAAATCCCTACATGAAGATTAAATGTAAAAAAATGATAGGATGTTCTTATAAGAAAAATCTCATTTCCACAAGACAAGGCTAGCAGATCATCGATAAGCTCATAAAAGGAAAATGAGAATTAGAATATTCTTTAAGAAAAGATCTCAAAGAGCAAAAAAGTCTTATCGATGTTATCTTTATAGAAAACCTCGACATTATGCCAAGAAATTTCCTAATAAATCCAAAAGAGATATGAAACTTTTAAAATCTATTGAGGATATTTTACAAATCAAGAATGATAAAGACGTTGAGTCCACATCCGAAGAACAAACAAATGAAGATAAATACATCCAATTTGCAGTCCTTTTTTATAAGTCTACTTAAGAAAGTGATTCTTCTATAAGAGAGAAAAATTACATGTATATGATAAGAGAGCCTTGCCTAAAAGTAAACTCCAAGATTACACAATATACTAGACCTTACGTAAATACAACTTCTAATGAGCAAGTACCATTGACCTATCAAGGCTGTTGGATATATAGACATAGGCTCTTACATAAGTATAATCAATCTTCAGATCCTACCCCCTAAAGCATGGAAATCTCATGAAAAATATTTTAATGTTGTGGATGGTAAATCTTTTAAAATTGATCTCATAACTAAAGGGAAATTTGGAATAAAATTTTTCCCAAAATGCATTGTATGGACAAAAGTTCTTGGCAGAAATCTCTCAAGGCTAGTGTATTAATTTGGATGGACATCTATTGCTAAACAAAGAAATTACAAATCTTACCTTGAGGAATCAAATTTAATCAATCTTTCCATCCCTACACTAATGTATACAACATGTTTAGGGTCTAAGAAGTCCGCTAAGAATATGAAAGCATAAGAGACCATTTAGTACAACACTACCCTCATAGCCGTGATCAATTCAATCACTCAAATCCTTTATGGTGAAACCCAAAATTCTTCGTCCAATTTCCATTCAAAAGAAATGAAGATATTAATCCTACCAAAACCACACGTCTAGGCATGATTCCAATAGATTTAGCTCTGGCAAGAGAAGAATGCATTATCCTACTATAATAAGGGTCGATTGAACCTACTAAGTTTGAATAGGCTTGTCATGCATTTTATGTAGAAAAAAGAACAGAACATACGTGAGGAAAGAAAAGGATGGTGGTTGATTACAAACCATTGAATATTTTCCTCTAAGGTGATAAGTTCCCTATGCCCAGGATTAACACAAAAATAATATTCCTAAAAGAGGTAAAAATGTTCTCAAAGCTGAATTTTGGCAGATAGGGATAGAGCTAACAAATAGATATAAGATGACATTTTGCATCCCAAATGCCCAATATCAATAGACAATTATACCCTTTTGACTTAAAGTAGCCCGTTCATTGTTCCAAAAGGCAATGATAAAGATCTATGAGCCCATACTAAACAATGCACTAGTTTATATTGATGATATTTTGTTGTTATAAAAAAAATATGAGTGAATATAAGGCCTTGTTAGAAAATTTAAAGGATATCACCAAAAAATACAATATAATGCTCTCACCCAAAAAAGTCATATTAGTACTACCCAAATAGACTTTTTGGGTATGAAATTCTATGATGGACATTATCAACCAAACCTACACATCGCTAATGAATAGTCCAACTTCCCTAATGAGAAGCTCACGACAAAAAATATCCAACAATTCTTCAGTATTATCAATTATATTCAAGACTTTATCCCCTATATTGTTGACTGCATCAACCAATTGTTTAAGCTTTTAAAAAAGAATCCTCTGTTGTGGGAACATAACAGACACGAGCAGTACAACACCTAAAGAAGATTGATCAACATCAGTCACCACTTAAGGTTCCTAACAAAGGACAGTAAATCTTACAGACTGATGTCAATAAAGAATATTATGGTGTAATCCTAATAGAAGAAATGTATGGTAAAATATTCTACTGTGGCCAATTCAAAGAATCAGAAAAATACTACCATGCAATCTATAAAAAGATTCTTATAGTAAAACGAGGGATAGAAAAATATAGCTTCCACCTTGGCCTTTATCATTTTACTATTGAAATGGACAACACATCTTTTCCAAAGGTATTAGACCCAAAAAAATTCCCTACCAGATAGTTAGTTGCTTTGGTGGAAAGTATGTTTTTTTCGCTATAAATTCTCAGTTCAACATATAAAGGGGAATCAAAACACCCTAGCTGGCTACCTCTCTCGAATCTAAGGCCACATTCAGCTTCTTACTCTTACTAGAGCTATCCTTTTGATTTTCTTGATGGCTGATCTTCCCGAAATAGCAAAAATCAAAAGAATATTTCCTTTTATACAAAAGAAGAAACCAATGACCTAGCAAGAAGAAGCCTTTTCCATTGGCTTCATCTCTTCTTAGAGAAAGCAAAACTGCCATCGTGTCCCTCTTACTTTGATATACAAGCCTCCTACCTAGTTGTGACAAACCCTGTTCTTCTTTCCTCTACACTTTCTCCCATTCATCTTCCCTCTTCTGTAGAAAGAACTCTCTATGAACCTTGTTGAAATAACTCACTTCCCTAAAGATACAAGATTCCAAGATACACAGATGTTGTTGCTCAGTCCTTATAATCTTTATCTTCAAACCCAATCTTTTACTAAGAGTATTCAACTTTTAATCTCTACCCAAAGATCACAATTAAAAGAGATGATTCAAAGTTTCGAGTTGGATCAGTGTGGCCTTTCTACTACTTCAGCTGAACAATACGTTAGTTTGGAATTTCCTCCTAAACTAATACCCTTTTTGCAAGAAGGGTACACTCATCTCCTTATAAGAGTGGTTAGACTGATTTTAACTGTCCATCATAGCGTATTGCCTGTAAAACTATGCTCTAGATCTGCACAATGATCTTAATGTGATTCTCTTCACCAACCTTAACAATGAAAGTGTCTTATTGACAATAGCGCCCAACTTCATCATTAAATTAAATGACCCAACCGTCTCTACTGATTGAAGGTCTAAATCAAGATTTTAGGTGTTGAACAAGATCCCACAGCCATTATAGCTTCCTTACATCACCAAATTACTTATTGCCTATAAAACCATGCTCTAGATCAGCACTTTTCAAACTTTGACAATGATACTTTTTGTATGGTGGCAAACAAATCTCATAAAGATACTAATATTGTCCAGATCTCCAGAAAAATGCTCAGAAAAAAGCTAAAGAAAATCATACCTCTAAAATGGATTACCAACTATGAGCCATACTACCACTCAACCACTCTTTAGACGACTTAAAGATGGCTTTGGCAAATCAATTTAAAAAAGGTCTAGGTAAGAAAATACTCAATCTACTAGACAAATTTTGATGATCTCTCTAGTATTTTCATATAAAGAAATCATGAGCAACCCTTCGATTTACTCTGATCGAGAAGATGAGACATATTCTTATGTCAATCACACGAATGTTCATTTCCTTTGAAATATGAATCCATCTATGTGTCATCCAAACTGCAGATATTGGGAAGACGATACTTTGTATACATATTTAGATTATGAAGCAGAGGATGATTATGACTAAAAGACAAAAAAGAGAGTATAAATGCAGATCCCAACAGCATCCTCAAGGGCAAAGACGGTTAAAGAATAACGATGATGACTAGTCTTGAATTAGCATAAAAAAATCCTAGGCTAAGACCAAAATTGTATTATAGGTTTAAGATTAAGATTATTTAAATTTTAATAAGTTTATGAATTATATTAAGAGAACAAAATTTTAATTATGTAAAAATTAAAGAATTATTTTATAATTTTAAAAACTTTCTAAAACTATATTTAGTATTAATTGTATCATACCAATACCGAAATTCGCACAAATTTGAGTACAATATTCAGAACTTTCACCTACATGACCAATTTTTTTTCAGATAGACTTAATAAATAAACTATGAAAGGTTTCGTGCAAAATGTTAGAACGTCTGGATTCACTCAACACACTTATTAGTGCTGACAGTAGTTCAGACATCATGATCACCCATGTAGTTTGTGATTCTTCATACTTCAAAGTTTGATACAATTTGATTAGATCTGATCCAACATGAAATTCAATCCAAAATAATTGGTATTTAAACTTGTTTTACTGTTAGGTCTTACTTAGTTGGCCCGATCCTCCTTGTTCAGGAATTGGTATGCCGAACTAAAAACCTTGGGAACAATATGTAAAGTACTGAGTATTTATTAATATTCAAAGTCTAATACAATCTAACAAACGAGTTTTTAGAGGATAAATGCATAAAAAGCTTGTGATTGACACAATGAAAAAAATTCGAAATGATTTCATCAAGAATATCAAATCAAGTACGAATTAGGATTTTATATTTTATGATTAGGACATTTTTTAAAATTATTAAATTATTAGGATCTAATCGAGCTCTTGTCATTCGATCATTTCTTAACATTTTCTCGATAAAGTAGTCAAATCATGTAGATAAAATGCTGTGTTGTATTAGGATGCCCTTACGCTCATTTTGCGCAGCAATCTTATTCCTCCATTATTAAGCTCAAGTGGATAAAGAACTAATTGAAAGCAAGTCAAATTGATATCTCAGCTTTCAACTTTCAATTTAAGATCCTTCTCTTCGAAGTGGCTCTGTACAGGATGCTATAACGTTATATAGTTTCACTGGTTTTTCAGTCCCACTTAAAAACTATTAATATGATTGTTAAGTTGCAACTTGGTAGAGCTTATCGTAGCGATTCACCGAGTGTGAGCAACCCACCCACTAGCTATACTTACAGAAGTCATGATTTGGCAAACCATGTAGTTTAACTAGAAACAATTTTCTGTTCATTGTGATGACATGATGTACATATTTGCTTGCTCCTCTAGGAGTCAATTTATCTTCTGATTCTTAGAATGTCTTGTGTTCCGAAGATCCTTAGCTACAGCAGGATTGCTTTACAAATTTAATCTAAGGGAGTTGGTTGCCACACGCTTAAGTGGAATAAGCTGATCGTCAACCGCTCACTAATCTATTTCCCTGTCGATGCCAACAGTTCAAGTTGGTGGTTGACGATGATAATTTCGAAGTTGCCTGCTTACCACAACTATGAAATCATTCTCAGACAACACCTTGAACTGGAGCCGAGAGCTTCAGCTCATGCGCTGCTTGAAAGAAGTCTGCAGCTTGCTGTAATGAGCCTTCCTCTTTTGAAATCAAACCAAGATTGAACCATGCCTCATGATTTGTGGGTTCCAATCGCAAGGCATTCAGCAGGAAGCTTCTTGAAATTGGAAACGAATGGCTACCAAATTTCATCAGAACTACTGCTGTTGAGACGATACTTGGTACAAAGTCAGGGTCAACTGACAGAGAGATTGAGAAGGAAACAAGGGCTTCTCTGTAATGTAATTGAGCTTCAAAAAACATTCCTGCTAACACGATTATGGATGAGCATTTAAAATAGATGCCAAATAGGTGGCCATGTTATGGAGCAGTTTTCCTACCTGTGATATGCCAAGTTCTGGGAGAATGGAATTCCATTAGCTTGACTTTGTCAACACAAATTTTGGCATCCTGCCATAATCCAAGTCTTGTATATATAGCAGCCAAATCTTGCCACGCAGAGAGTTCCAAATTTCTTTCAATTACTGCCTACAAAGAAATTAGAAATTAGAAATCAGCAAACCTATCTCAACAGGTGAATGTTTAACTCTCACTTGGAGAATGTTTAGGAGCACTTGAGAAAGAAGCAGTTCATACGGTGAAAGATATCATATGAATTAAAAGAAACTAGAAACTAAGGTATATTATACAAATCTATCGAGCTCTCCATGTGATCAAGAGGAGTAATCGAATAGCAACGAAAACAGATACCCATTTTCGTAGTGTTACAGTTGGTAAAAGATGAGGTGGTTATCCAAATATTATTGGTAATAACCAATAAAAACAATTACTGTTCCTTACAAATGCCAATATCTAACATTAGAGCTGATATTATGTACATTCATCATTGCAGATCAGGATGGCATAAATCAGAAGTACCTGAGACTCGTATATTTGTGCTTGATCAGAACTCTTAGCTTGGAGGTCTCTATGAGCTTGAATTAGAGAGAGCAAAATCCTATATGTTTCTATTGCTTGCTTGGGATGTTCCTGAGCAATCTGAAGCACTGCTTTCAATCTAAGAAGTTCAAATTGATCCATCCTCCCTGCTTCATCCAATGCAAACCCAACAACTTTTTCAGCATCTCTGAACCGCTGCTGTGCAGAAACTACAAGAGCCAACAGCCTCCAACCTTTCACCGAGTTTCCAGCCACCATTTCAGCATACAACATCGCATTATTCAAAGCTGCATCAAGATTTCTTTGCACTGTGTTTTCCAGACCAAGATTAAACAGCACCTCTGGATCCTCTTTACTATTTAGGGCAGCATTGTTTAAAAATCTCAGAGACTCTTTCTGCAGAATACTCCTTTCTGAATCAGACAATGAAATCCTTGCTGCATTTCCATAACAAACACCAAGGAACTTATGGGCTTGACCAATAAAATGTTGACTATGATGATCAGCATAATTAATCGCTTTACGAGCAAAATCAATGCCCTGATGGGCATGTTTTGGATCTTGGGAACACAACTTTGCTCCCAACAGGAATGAAGCTATATGAGGCTTATGCTTTGATTCTGAGGAACCAGAAACCTTTTGCAAGAGGTTCAAAGCTACTTCATTATGACCTCCTGCACTGTAACAAAGAGCAAGAAGGTACCATCTCTCTGCTCTGGTGTAGACACCTGGGAGGGCCTGCTCCACATGCTCTGCTAACAACTCATATTGCCCAGTAACTGAGAGTGCATAAATGAGAAGATCCATGATTTCTTCATCCTTCTTGATTTCCGCTTCGGCCACCTTACTCATGAGTACTAACAACAAAAGAATAGCTTCCTCTATATTACTTTGTGGGGTAACTGGACCATATACTTGCAACGGGGGAGGAATCTTTGCTTCAACAGCACCATAAAGTAACATAGATGCTAAATCCTTTTGTATTTCAGCCAATCTTTGTGGAGACAAATTCCAAGGTTTGACCAGAGCTCGCCGGTATGCGGTAATAGCTTCATCAAGCAAACCTGCTTCTTTCCACAGAATTGGCAATAACAAAAGTGCTTTATGAAACATCTCCTCCAATTTACAGTCCTCACTAATCCCCTCAGTTATACCATTTGGAAGTGCCGATTCAACTACATCCAAGATAATTCTGCACTCCTTTGCCGCCTCTAACATACATGACATAGAATAAATATCGAAATTCAATTTTGTGAAAGAAAAAATGAACTAGCAAAGCTACGTAACTGTCAGTCACTTTGGAGAAAATAACTACCAAATTCCCAAATTTGTACCTCTGTAATGCCCAAGTTCCTTGAGGGATTTCGCTTTAAGTAAGATTGCTTCAAGAAGTAGACTCACGGAATGCATAGACATGACACTCTGAGGTACTGTATCAGCTTTGGAACGTAGCTTTCTAGGCCTAGTTCTTTCAATGATTGCCTTGATCATTTTCTGAGTTAAACTTCTAATGTCAATACCTTGAAATACCTGAAGAGAAGCATCAAAGTTGCCTTTCTGGTATTCAAGTCTCCCAAGCAATGCCCTCGCTTCCTGTATCTCATTTAAGCATATAGACAATTGAACTGAAAATTTTCATTTGCAAACTGAACAAGTAAGAATGTGAAAAGTGGGGATCAAACCACCTCATAATTCAATGAGAGAGCTTCCTTGAGAGTGGATTCAGCTTCATCCACGCGAATATCCTCAAGTTTAGCCTCCCATTCACCAGTGGCCCTGGACGAAATGCCACTCGCGGAGAAATCCCTTGTGGCCAGTGACTCCGGCGACTGCGGTGGCTCCTCAAATTTAAATTGTTCCCCTGAACAAGCGCACAACATCTCTTCTACAACAACTCACCACCAAAACTCGGATCTACTTTAGAGGAGTGAGTGAGACACTGTCAAAATCTTCAACTCGTTTTTCTTCTTCATCTGCGTATACCTGAAAATGGACAACGTGAAAATATAAATCAAATCGCCGCAAGATTTATGCACAAAAAACACATTCAAGAACAAGTAGATACTATTAATTTGGCACCTAAATCTATCAGTAAATCGTTGCCATGATGTTTCTCACACAAACTATCTCAAGTCATAGCACATTGCAAAACGTATGAAGCTAAAAAGTTACCCCTTAACGACCCCATTATGGTATGAGCTATAAAAACACCGTCCCTTAACATTGTTTGATCAGCATACAACAGCTGATAGAATGTCCGCGCAATGACCCAATAGAAGAAGCCAACCTTGAAGAACTGAGAATGCCGTAAGAAGTTAGTAGAGAATGGGGAAAATGTTAAAAATAAAGAGCAAAGCTGAAAGGGCAAAGAGGATGTTTGGGAAGGGACGATTAAGAAGAAGACAACTTGCATAGAAAGAAACATAACAAAAAAAAAAATTACGGGGAGAAGAAGAAGAAAACGAGACAAACTAAGAGAACAGTGCAGAGCTTTGGGGTTACCAAAAGAAAGGAACAAACAAAACCGTGCAGTGCTGCGTTTGGAAGCCATGTGAAATGAAAGCTACTTCTCGTTCTCCATTTACTTTTTCTTGGTTCAGTGAACAAAGAAAACAAGAAGCTAGAAGTGGGTGGTGGTGACTAAATAAACAATCAACACTGTGGATTTACAATGACTAGAGCTCTAAATTGTGAAGGTGATGGGTGAGGCATGGGCATACAATATTCCTATATTATATTAATAGAGAGGAAAGAAAGACAGTTGGTTGCAGCTTTGCATTTGTCGCACAGATTATGGAGTGGAGCTCTGACTCTCATCTGGTTTCATCTGAATCGAACACAGTAAGTCATATCATCTGATCCTAATTGCCTTTTTCTTAGGCTTTTATTAATCCCAACAACCGCCACAATAAATTTAATTTTTTATTTTTATTTTTATTTTATGAGAATCAAAATTTTCTATTTTACAAAAGTCAAGGATATTAATTATATACAGACAGTTTATCTTTTACAAAACTGCTATCAAGGAGTTTTATTATTATTACAGGTAGGTGTCGTTTCTCTTTCCAACACTCTAGAACATTATCTTACAATTAGCAATGGGTGGATTGGGCTTCAGTTGGCCATGATCAAAAGAATTTAAAAATAATAATATTTTATATTTTATGCAAATCAATTTAAAAAATTCAACATAAATCTTGATCAAATTTAAATTTTTATCTATTAATTTGAGTTTAATTGAACTCGAGTCAAATTGGGATCGTTATATAATCTTAATTTTGAGAGATTTGAATATATATATATATATATATATATAACCAAATCTTGGTTAGCTTCAAACACACATAAAACACATTCTTTGGGCCACTAAGGGAAATCATTTCTCCTTAATCATTATGCATGTGTTGAAGTTAGTCCAACAACATGAAATTCTAGTTATTTCATTATTTATAGAATTTGTTAAAAGAATGGAAAGAAAGTAGAGACGTGTGTATAAACAAATTCAATTTTTTTATTTTGCGAGAGTCGAATGAGAGATATTAATTATACGTAAAAAAAATTTTTGTATTTTTTATATAAATAAATTATTTTTGTGACTCGAATTCGTGACCTTCCAATTATAAAAGAATAGCTTTATCAATTATTTTAAAATTTGAACTCATAACTTTCGAATAAAAAAAAACATGTGAATAAGGCCAGATCAAGCATTTAGAGAAAATTGCAGTCAAGAGAACGTAAGTAGGGAATGAAGCTAATGGGCCAATTACTATCTGCATTTCAACATATGGGTTTAAAGTCTAATGGCGGGG
>JANIMX020000183.1:473143-483685 GCA_024582655.2 Erythroxylum kunthianum | reverse complement strand
CTTGTGACAACTGTTGGAATGCGGACTCAATGGGGTAAATTAATGGCTACGCTTAGTGAAGGAGGAGATGATGAGACCCCATTGCAGGTGAAATTGAATGGAGTAGCTACCATCATAGGGAAGATAGGCTTATTTTTTGCTGTAGTAACGTTTTCTGTCCTGGTGCAAGGACTATTTACTCGCAAGCTTCAAGAAGGAACTCACTGGACCTGGTCTGGAGATGATGCTAGGGAAATGTTGGAATATTTTGCTGTTGCTGTCACAATTGTTGTTGTTGCAGTTCCTGAGGGACTGCCTTTAGCTGTAACCTTGAGTCTCGCTTTTGCCATGAAAAAAATGATGAAAGACATGGCACTTGTCCGCCATCTTGCTGCTTGTGAGACAATGGGGTCTGCCACGACCATTTGTAGTGATAAAACCGGTACACTAACCACTAACCACATGACTGTTGTGAAAACCTGCATTTGTGGAGAAGTCAAGGAAATAAGCACCTCCAAGAGCTCTGCAATTCCTGATTCAGCTCCAAGAATTCTTCTTGAATCATTATTTACCAACACTGGAGGAGAAATTGTCATTAATAAGGACAACAAAACTGAGATACTTGGAACTCCCACAGAAGCTGCTCTTCTAGAGTTTGGGCTTCAACTCGGCGGAAATTTCCAGGAAGAGCGACAAAAATCAGAAATTGTCAAGGTTGAACCATTCAATTCTACCAAAAAACGAATGGGGGTAGTTCTAAAACTTCCAGGTGGAGGTTTTAGGGTTCATTCTAAGGGTGCTTCTGAGATAATTTTGGCTGCATGTGACAAATTTATCAACTCAAAAGGCGAGGTTGTTCCCCTTGAGGAATCATCAATCAAACATTTGAAGGATACTATTGAGCAGTTTGCTAGTGAAGCTCTTCGAACTCTTTGCATTGCATTCATGGACGTCGGAACTGATTTTTCTGCTGATAGCGCAATTCCTCTTAAAGGGTACACTTGTATAGGTATTGTGGGAATCAAGGATCCAGTACGCCCTGGTGTCAAGGAATCTGTTGCAATCTGTAGATCAGCTGGTATTGTTGTTAGGATGGTCACTGGAGACAACATAACCACTGCAAAGGCCATTGCCAGAGAATGTGGAATATTGACAGACAAGGGCATAGCTATCGAAGGACCTGATTTCCGGGAAAAGAGTGAGGAGGAGTTGCGAGAACTTATTCCCAAAATTCAGGTCAGCTAATGTTCCATTGCATTGTGTTGGGATAACATAGGATGCTGTTGTTAGGTATCTTTTCATGTTACAAGATCTAAGCATGTGATTTTTGTGGTATGCCAATTTATTCATTTGTTTGATGAGAGAGTTCCCCAATTTGTTCTTGAATTTATTTCTATGGAAAGGTATGACATGTTCGGACCTGTTTGTTCTGGTGTCCTCCATTTAACTTCTATCAGAGGCCTTGTGACTCGAGTTCCTTTATGCAAAATTCTTAAAAATGGTTTGTTCTTTCAACTTCTGAGAAATGCATGTTGAGTATGCTTTTCTTCACCAAAGTTGTAAGACCAGATTTGCTTATGATTTTCAATTAAACTTTCTGCAGCAACATCAATAATTAAGTTAAATTTCCCAAACTTTTTTCTTCTACAAAAACATTATAAGTTCAATTCTCCAAAGGATGAGGAATTCCATTTTTTTTAATTGTCTACTTAGATTTGGCTCTGTGTGATTTGCTCATGACTTTTAAATGGTGGAAATGGTATTTGGTTTTTGCAAAATGTGTAGGTAATGGCTCGATCGTCACCAATGGATAAGCATACCCTTGTGAAACACCTACGTACAACAGTTGGTGAAGTTGTTGCAGTAACTGGTGATGGTACAAATGATGCTCCAGCACTTCATGAATCAGATATTGGGCTTGCAATGGGAATTGCTGGAACTGAGGTTTGTTGCATCTAATCTATCTGTGTTTCTGGCATCTGTTTCAGACGAGGGACTGTTGAAAATAGCAACATTATAGTAGTTTACACAATTTATTTTACTTAAACAATTTATTTCCATAATAGCACAAGTATTGGCACGTTATTCTTTAACATGTAGCTTAAGGAGTGCTTATTGGCACAGTAGTGTTCCAAACTTGTGGTAGTTTTGAAAACATGTTCTTGGTTTTGCAGGTGGCCAAAGAGAGTGCTGATGTCATAATTCTAGATGATAACTTCTCCACAATTGCGACTGTAGTTAAATGGGGCCGTTCAGTTTATATAAACATCCAGAAGTTTGTTCAGTTCCAACTGACAGTCAATGTGGTAGCCCTGATTGTCAACTTTTCTTCTGCCTGTTTGACAGGTAAGTTGAGCTTGAATTCATGTTTTCATTTCCTATCATGGCTTGTCCTATTTTCAGGTTGTGACCTGTTACTCATCTGTTTTTGGCACAACATTCTTCCAGGAAATGCTCCCCTAACAGCTGTTCAACTTCTGTGGGTCAACATGATCATGGACACTCTAGGAGCATTGGCATTGGCCACAGAACCTCCTAATGATGATTTGATGAAGAGATCCCCTGTTGGTAGGAAAGGGAACTTCATCAGTAATGTCATGTGGAGGAATATTCTGGGTCAGTCTTTGTATCAATTTGTTATCATATGGTATCTCCAGACGAGAGGAAAAGCAGTTTTTAATCTTGATGGCCCAGATTCTGACTTGATTCTAAACACCCTCATTTTCAACTCATTCGTCTTTTGTCAGGTGACATCTTCTCTTTCCCTTTTGCTGTTACCTACTGATAAGTGAAAAGGATATGCTAGATATTTCCTAGTGCTTTTGTGAGGTAAATTTGTCCGGGACATCAGAGAATATCCTAAGTTATTCTAGGAGTATGATATTAGCTTTATACACTAACAAATAATTCATGAATGCAATTATCTGTGGATTTTTGCCAGTTTATGTGGGTTCTATATCTGACTTTAAACTTGTCATCTTCATGCTTCAGGTTTTTAACGAGATAAGCTCCAGAGAGATGGAAAAGATTAATGTGTTCGAAGGAATACTGAAGAATTATGTGTTTGTGGCCGTGCTTACTTGCACTGTCATCTTTCAGATTATAATTGTTGAGTTCCTCGGTGCATTTGCAAACACAACTCCTCTCAGTTTGAAGCAATGGTTTGTTACCATCTTCCTTGGCTTCCTTGGCATGCCTATTGCAGCTGTTCTAAAGTTGATTCCTGTGGGATCAAACTGAAACCTTTTGCGAAAGTAGCAGGTACATGCTTACTGGTGCATTTCCCACCCACGAGTGTGTGAATGAGTTATTCTCTGCATCGGTCGTATTTTGTTATTGAGTTCCACATAATACAGCAGTAACATGGATGTTTTTGCTATGGAAGTTTCTGACCGTGAAAATTGTTGGAAGCACTGGCAACTTGAGGGTGAAGTGATTAGATGAAATGATGCCTAGAAGTAGAAGATTTTTCAAAACTTTGATATTAACTTGTAAGTTTCGTTTGGAATATAGGTTTCAAAACTGAGACAGGTAGTTTGATATTGAAATTTTGTTTTCTTTTTGTTCTTCCAAATTTCTAATGTGTTAGCAATAACTTTAGCACGGGATATGTGAAAAAGCTTTGTGTTGGCCGTTTAAATTTGCCGAAGGGTGAAAAATGCCAACTCAAAAAGAATGGATGACAGGATGAGAGATGAGAGATGAAATGTACATAAATACCCCATCCTGAGCCAGACTTAAGCCCAAACATTTTTGTTAGATTCTCATGAATAAAGCTGATATGCTTAGATTCAAGTCTTGGTCTCTCTCCCCGTGCTTTCATGCTGAGGTTTAGGGCTCAACCATAAAAAGTAGACATCTTTTCTGCACCTTTAAATTGGCTCCCTGAGCCACTGCTGCCGGGAGAAAATGTGTATGGTTGCATTGAACTGTAAGACTTTTTTTTCAGCTTCATTTGATGAAGCCATAGTCTGATGCTATATCTTACCATATTGACTGTATAGGAAACAAAGGCTTTTGTACACTTTTCTTACAGCTACAGCGTCAAAAGGTTGTGAACTTATTATTGTACGTCAAAAATGGAAAGGATAAACGCCTGGAAGCCAATTTGCTGGGGTAAGCCTTTGTAGGCAATTCTTTTACTTTGTTTACCGTCAGACCTCTTTTAGGCTTTTCGTTGGTACTTGACTATCGACGACCATTTCGCATGGCTGTTCCTTACAGTTTCTGGGTTAAGAAATACCAAAAAGGAGAGCTACTTCTGTTTTCCTTTTCCTTTTTACAGAAACGATACAAGTAACACTAGGGGGCCGAGACTAAAGTCAATCACAGTAACATGTACTATTAGAATCTGATTAAGAACTCTGAATAATGAAACAAATATAGAATGGCCATGCTAGGTTAACCAAATCATGTGATACGAGTGTGTCAAGCATCCATTTAAGATTGTGTACTAAGAAACTGAACACATGCTCGTGTTTTGAACCGTTAATGGCATCAAATGGTTACTGTAATTTGATTCTGCACACTTGAAAACATCAGGTAGAGAGCAAGGCATGTGCATAAGCCAAGAATCTAAGGCCAATACAGGAAGATGAGACGTTGCTTCCAAGTATATACAATTGGCCAGCCCCAGCGGAGTTGTCCAGTAGTGAGGGTACCGACATCACAGAAGAGTACTTAGTACTTACCGTGTTGGTTTGGCTGCAGAATAATGATCTTTCTTGGGCCTCGGAGAAAAAGTTGCTCAGCTGTAAAAGTATGCGACGTCAATCTGATATCTTCGTATCTTGAGTTTCAGTCGATATGATATAGGGCATAGGACAAGTACTTGAATCATTAAAACTTCTCCATAGTTACTGATTTTAATAGAGGAAAACATTCAAACAAATCCAACTCATTTCATGTAGCGGAGATTTTATCCAGTCACACAAACATCGCTTGCCTGTTTTTTCCTCAGTTTATAATTTCTGTCAATACCTTTTCAAATACACAAAGAAAGCATCCCAAGCATCCCATCAAAAGGTAGGGTTGCAAGAGGTAGTGAAAAAGCAGAAAGAAAGCTTAAAAAGAATCGAACGAGTAAGCATATGACTATTTTGCCAAAGTTAGCAGCCTTCAAGAGCTCGTTTGGTCTGTTCTCTTCCACATTAGTGGCACTGGTCTTGTACTTGTAGCTCAGCTTTTACATAGAACTCAAGCCTTTGCTTTTTATTTCCCTTTTCCTTCTCTGTTTTCTGCTTTCTTTGGCTGCTCGTTTTGGAGACCTTTTCAACCAACTCCAATCATATCCGTGAACTAACACTCAAAAATACTACGAAATTAACGAATCATAAAGAATTTTCCTATCGAAGTCTTTTCTCATGTGACTTGTAGCTTTGATCGGGATTTTCAGAAGCAAGCCCTTTTCTCTTAACGCTAGTAGCAGAAGTAATCGAAGAACTCCCGGAAACATCCGTTGGCTTGAATTGGGTAGGCAGGATATCCACCGAGCTCACAGACCTAGGCAAGTTGAGATTTTCAGCTGCTAATCTTTCGATTAGAGCGTAGCACTTGAACACGTCTTCCTGTAGATATTCATTGAACAAATTTTATACTCTTTTGTTAGTGGAACATTTAATCTGATCAATCAAACAAAGCTTCTGAAACTCAGTGAACAAATGAGAACTTACAATTTCGAGAAAATGAGAACAGAGGATGGAATTCATCTTACACTCCAATTCCATCCTTGTTAAACCTTGATCTAACGCTGCAAGGGTGGCAGCAATTGCTATAGCAGACGGTCGATGATCCATCAAATTGATCTCTGCATTCATTCAGTTGAATCAATATGTAAAAAATCGTTGCCATCATGACAAATAAGAATTCACCGGATGGTTACCTCTCATTAGAGTCGAGATCAATCCGACAGTCTTCCGTAACATCAGCTTTGATGGCGATTCGTCCTTGCAGCATTTAGCGATGAAGTAATGAAGAAAAGAAAAAGGTGTAACAGAGATCATTTTCCATTCTAATGTGCTTAATACCAAAAGCTCCATTCGTTGAATGAGTTTGTTCTCAAAATTATAGTCGTCGATCTGGAATTCTGACAAAGATGGTATCTTTATCTCTTCCATCTTTGCAGCCAAAGAAAGACATGCCACTGACAGTAATCTAACTGCCCACAATTTCTCACCCTGAAAGTGGATGAACAAAAAGGAAAATCAAACCACATGAAAAAACATAACAAGTAATGAAACAGAAACTCGAGAAAAACATAACAAGTAGCATCTTACATCAATAGACCGTCTTGACAGGAATCTATCAAGGTAAAGCATGGACAAATAAGCTGTTTGTAAACGAAACCCAAAGGTTGCTCTACTCTGCATTAATTAATCCCCGTAAAATAAGCAACTAATGAAACTTCACAATGGTTTAGAATCTAAACCATAGGTGAACTCGATAAAAAAAGAAGAAGAAGAGAGAATCAACAAGACACTGACTTTCAGAATCCATTCGATAGCTTCCAAGCGGGCACATTTGACCCAGTTTTGAAACACACCAGATTGATCCACTTTAAACCCAAATCTGGTTTCTCTTTCAATCAACATTTCTAAGTCCCCTTCCCGATCAGAGTAATCACCATTCTGTGGAAGATCCATGAATGCAATCTCATGATCTCCAGCTCCTTCATCAAGGCAGCAAGCATCAGTCTCTTGACAAAGAAAGCCCTGAACAGATTCACCTTCCATGTTTATTTCTGTCACTTATGTGCCTACACTTGCACATCCAATCCAATAGAAAATGTACCATACACATTATTCACCGCCAAAAGCATGACTTGGACAACAAAACGGGGTTTGACCAGCACAGTATCAAAACGGAGAGAGAGATATTGAGGTGAAGAAAGAAGAACAATCACTTTGCCAAAAATGGTCACGTTTAAGAGTTCTGGGTTCCGGTTGGATTCGTTTCTAACATGTACTTTAGTATCTGCAGTACTCTATTTAAATGCGGAGTTTCTTTTTTATTATTATTTATTTCTATGGTTCTTACCAACTTTTTTTTTATGTAGTTAGTGACTTAGTGTTGTGTGTGTATCTGTGGACTGAGTTTGACCGAGACCGAGGGGTGTGCTAATGCTTGGTTTCAGTTTCAGGGCACGAGTAGCTTTTGTGGGGCTTTGTTTGACATACGCGAGCATTATGGGCGTGGGATTCACGGCGAAATGAGAAACTGACGTGAAAGTGTCAAGTGGGTACCGTACATGGGGTCGTACCTGAAACCGCACCCTTTATGATTGGTGATTGGTTGGATCAGAATCAAAACACTTGATAACGTGTCTTCTACTTAAACGGAAACTCGGAGCATACGATAATGACGAGGAACACCACTAATCACAACCTTACCTTCAAAAGATGTTAGAAGAATCAATTAATTTCGAAAAAAAAAGAGAGTTATTAGATGGATGTATTGTTGTCCTTTGACCAATTAAGAAAATTAAATCTTTCTACTTTAGGAGTTATTTACGAGATTGTGGTAATTGATAAAATAAAACACATGCCAACAAAAGAATCATGATGACAGCCACTAGCCAGGCCTATCCTATTGGCAAAATTCGCCTTCATGCTAGACTATAAAAATTAAGACATGACACAAGATCCAAAAGCCAACTAATTCAATCACACATTTTTATTCCTTAACCAAAATCATGTTTTATTTGAACTGGGTCAAACCAACTAAAAACTAAAACAGGCATTAGCTTCTGTACTGAAAAAAAAAAAAAACAAAAGTGCGCTATTATGTACATCTGGTCGTGTCTTACCTTATCTGTGTTGAATCAATCTTGTCCTCTTCGCTTATTGTTAGCCCTTTATAAAAATGGTTCTCTGACTTGCATCTTTCATACCTTAATTCTTGCTTCTGCTTTGACCACTAAAATACAGATCAGAACTGCAGCTATTTATTATGGATTAAAATTTAATGTCATCCAATTCCAATTAAGTTTATGATCAGGCCAGGGATTAGTCAATCAATTCCTTTATTTTATTTTATTTTCTTTCACCAATCCAATGTTAAATCGAACGAGATCCAAGTTTTAGGCTGATAACGTTAACTCCCACCAATCCTGTTCAAGCTATGAAAAGTAAATAAAAGGAAGAACTTTTGCCATCATCAGTACACATCTAAAATCCTTCAGTTCCTAGATGAGTGCGTTTTGTTTTCATTCTATCCCCATACATAAACTATATCCATGTGTCCAAGCTATATAGCCTTTCAGAGTTACAGGAATTGCTAATTACTTTAGCTTAGAATTATAGAGAAAAAAAAAGTATTAGTCAGTATTGATCACTATCATAAATAAAAATATTTTTAATGTTTTTTCTTATATAATAATAATAATAATTAGTAGTAATATATTTCTTATCAAAGTTGTTAATTCTTATTTTCTTTGATGAAGATAGAAAATTAGCAGAAAATCGCACTATCGTGTCATGCACACTAAATAGGGTATGTGCGGACAAATTGTTTAAGACACGAATCTTTGCTTTGGATTATGTGCTATTCAGAAAATTAACTTTAGGGAAGAGATGATACAGTGTTAGTCTCCACAATTCACATGCTTTGCCAGCATTACTTAGCTTAATTTCCACTAGTAAAATCATCATTAATCGTTCAAGTGATCTCAATCCCAATTCCTCTGGCATTCGATTTTATTAATTCTCAACCAACATGTATAATTTGTTTTCCTTCATATGCTTCTTAAAATATTGTCTATTCTTGTTGGGTCTACAAGATGACCTGGTATAGCTCGTACTAATTAACATCCGCAGGAATTGGTGCATCTTTAGAAAGTTGAATGCATGTAATAAGCATTTGTGTATGGATTTTAATATTCACCTTACTCATTTTGTATCTACGTTGAAATTTAGAATTAAGATTTAAATATTTTGTATCTTAAACAAAACCCAAGAAATATACAAAAAGAATAAACTTTGTTCAATGTATATTTTGAGAAGAAAAAAATTCAAGTTAATCATTAAATTTTTGGTAAACGTTTAATTGGTACTTTTACTTAAATAAATCTTATATTTAAAAATTATATCTTAACTTATACATTAATCCTTTAATTACGATAACACATGTAGTAAGGAATATGTTTAATATAATTTATATGTATAAGACTGGTTTGTTTTATATAAAAATCAAATTTATCTTGCTAAGTAAATTTTTAATAAAGTTGAAAAACTAAATTTAATAATCTTTTTAAAAATGCACGACTATTTCGTGTGTAGGAAATTTATTAGCTAACCTTTAAATTTTGTTCGTCCATATAATTATTTTGGTGATCGACTTATTTCATCATCTGGTGAAAATAGGTAAACATGCAGAATACTTATTTCTTTTGTCTTAATCAAACTTTGAGCTAGGAAGGACGAGTGGTGTCGGTAGGATGAAATTGAAGCACATCTTTCCCTATCTCACTACATATTTACAACATTGAATGACTATACTAAGCTTACGTCTCTTTCTATGGGGTCCCAAATAATTCTAAAGCTAGCATACTATTTCTGCTTATATGTTCTTTTTTCGATTTTTGTTGTACCAAAGTATATTATCATGCATCTAATGAGGTGTAAATCTCACTTTTTAGTGTAGAAGTGAGAAATGTCAATTATGTAATCAACAACACAACTTTTTTTCTTTGTCTGTTGATGAGTGAACGAGTCTTATATTATCAAATATACATATAAAATCATTCAAGTTTATGATGGCTAAAAATTTATAAAACATATAACAAGAGCATAGTAACAAAGAACTTTAGCCTATAGGTTCCAAATGTATAACCCTAACTAGCTAATTGAAAGGGAGGCCTGGGAGAGAGTTTTTCTGCATTGTAAACAATTAAATTTCCTTAATAACTAAGGATTAACGAAAATTAAAACCTAACTAATAGTTTATCCTTGGATTAAAAGTGCAATTTAAGCCTCAAAATTTTCATAATACAACTTAAATTTTAATATTTTAGAATGTTTAAATTTAGTTTTAACATTTTTCAAATATTCAAAATAGACCTTCAATAAATAAAATTTTGACAAGTTTAAATTTTCTTTAATCACTACAACAAAATAGACCTTTGCCGACAAAAAATCGACTACGAATTAAGATATTCGTTCTCTGGTAGTATTTTTCTATCACATAACGATGAAATTATGTATTCGTCGTGGTAGCAAAAAATAGAAAATAAAAAAATAAATAAACGAAGAATATAATTCGTCAGCGAAGTGGAAGTTAATGAATGGCGACAAATATTCGTCGCTATTTGTATTGAAAACTAAAGTGGGCAAGTTATCCCACATTGAAAAGAAGAGGAGGTGTGAGAGTTTTCTTTTGTTATAAAAGGAACTACTTTACTTGTTAAACACTACACCAATTAAAATTTCTTTATATTGTTGGACGTTACATTAATTGTGGCAATAATTTTTATTACATTCTTATATAAAATAAAAATATTGTTTAATTAATACCATGAATACAAAAATCACAAATAGAAAATTAATATTAAATACCATTATTTGTTAT
>JANIMX020000183.1:368746-381937 GCA_024582655.2 Erythroxylum kunthianum | reverse complement strand
ATAACTCATGTTATGATTTTTCAATCAAGCCTATATCAGTTAACACTTCATCATCATGCATCATATGATCTCACAAACTTAACACCTGCATATATCTCTCTCACGTTCTATTCCACATGCATCGTACTAGGGGTCAACTTGGGATGTTACATGTACTACAAGATCAGGGGGAGCAAGTGTATCTTCCCATTACTGTATGTGGATGATACCTTGCTCGCGTCAAATGATTTGACCATGTTGCATGAAGTAAAGCAATTTTTGGCCAAACACTTTGACATGAAGGATGTAGGTGAAGCATCTGTTATCCTAGGTATACATATTCACCGGGACAGATCTCAACACTCATTGGGCTCTTACGAAAAGCATACATAGAGCGAGTGTTACAAAGGTTTCATATGGAGGACTGTAAACCTATTGTAGCACCTATCTCTCATAGTGAAAGATTATCTTTGGCACAGTGTCCAAAGAATGAAGTTGAAAGAGAGGCCATGCGAGATGTTCCGTATTCTAGTGTGGTTGGTAGCCTGATGTATGCCCAGGTATGCACTAGGCCGAACATTGCATTCTCTTTTGGATTACTAGGTCGATATCTGGCTAACCTAGGTAAAGACTATTGGAATACAGTAAAAAGAGTGTTGAGATATTTGAAAGGAACCAAGGATCGTATGTTGACATACAAGAGAGTCAGCAATTTGAACCTCACAGGGTATACAAATTCTGACTTTGCTATTTGTTCGGATGATTGTAAAACCACTCATGGTTATATTTTTATGTTAACAAATGGTGCGGTTTTGTGGAAGAGTGTCAAGTAGACACTAGTAACTTTCCGATGATGCATGCAGAGTTTGTTGCATGCTATGAAGTTGCTACACAAGTAGTTTGGCTCAGAAACTTGATTTTTGAGTTGCCTATGGTTGATTCAATAGCTAGACCCATTCGGTTGTACTGTGATAATCTGGTCTAAGCATTTGGAGGTCAAATATTTGACCATAAAGGAATTGATTCAAAAAGGTGATGTTGAAGTGGAGCATATTAAGGCCCACCAAAATTTCCAAAACCAAACATGACCTAGTCGTGTTTGAGGCTAGAAAAATAGGGGTCACCCCTTTTAAAATTTCCAAACTTGCGGGAATTGATCCCGACATACTTTAGGGTCATAGGGAAGTACAATTGACATGAAATGTACATAAAAGAAAGATCATTTCTCATTCTAATATGCACTCTTAAATTTCCATATTCACATACATCGAAAACACATGCATATCTTGAGGTATTCCAATCCTATTTACGAGATATCAGTTCCCCACTCACCTCAAAGAAGATATGTGATCCTTTAACCTCAACGATCCTCGGTGTGAGAGCCTCGATCCTCAGCTCCCGAGCCTTTACATGTACAACCATGAAATGTACCATGTAAGCATCTATTCAATACATGAGTTTACTTTATTTACATACACTCATACATATTACTACATGAGTGTATATCACAACAATAATACTATCATTAAGCTATGGATGTATCCGTCTAACTTTTCACGTGATTATGTCCTTTGATCATCCCATATTCTTCTTATGGATTTCCAAAGCATTTTACACTTTTTACTCCATCACTTACATAATTTAGGACATATTCCAACACATTGTTATCAATGTCTATAAATAACCATCACACATCAATTGAAGCCATGAATCAAGCTTACTCTAAGTAAACAAGCAAGCCTTTTCCCAATGTACACCAATACCATCCTTAATTCCTAAGCCAATTTCATTTAGGCATTTCATCAAACACCTTATGTGCATGACTTTCAAGCCATATATTCAACACTTTATTATAACCATTCATGCTTCCAATGTATCACAATTCAAGCACTTCATATTAGCACACATTTCACCATCATATTCAATCTAATTCTCATCATTTACACCACAATCATCATCACCATTCAAAGAATAATTCAACTTCAATTTTCTTCTTCATTTCTCCTCCCATTTTCGGCCATGGTAGAATCCAACAACAATCCCTCCATTTCCAATATCCTACATACTAAATCAACATCATAGTTTTCAATGATACCATCCATTTCCATCAATTTCATTAAATTTCCTAAAATCTCCAAATTTGAACAAAATTAGGATTTTCGAAATCAACATGCTCCATGCCTAATTTATTTCATCCCAAGCATGATTTATGTCTTATCTAACATGGAGAACAACATATCTTCATGCCAAGCTCAAAAACAAAATGAAGAAGAAGATATGACAAAAATTACCTCAACTTTGTCTTGGAGATATCTTGAAAACCTTGAAGATTCACTCAAATCTAATGTTAGATTTGAGTTCCTTGGACCCAAATTACTTTAGAGCAAGATGAAAAATCAAAGAGAGGAGTGAATGGTGGTGATGGTCGTAGGTGGTGGTCTTCTCCTTCTCTCTCTTTTCTTTTTCCTTCTTTCTTTGTAACTTAAATGATTTAAGGATGTTTAAAGGTGGTATACACATACAAGCAAGAAGACACTAGGGTTTTCTTGACTTTTCTTTGATCAAAGGGTGTGAAAATACCATACTACCCTTAGTTATGTCAAACTTTTCTTATAGCCCCTAAACTTTTCCAAATTTTGTAATTTGGTCTAACAATCACAACTTTTATTTTCAATCGGGTCCTCGGACTTTTGAAAATTATTTTAAAGTCCCTCAAATTGAAAAAAATAGGAATTGGTTCTCCCTAAATTGAAAAATTACAATTTAGTCCTTGAACTTTTGAAAAATCACAATTAGGTCCTTTTGTGTACTAACTTTTCCAATTAAGCACTCTAAGTGTTCAATGAGTCTCTAAATCATTTCTAATCACCTATAAGGCATTAGAATGTAATTGCCTTGGCCACCATGACCGTATCCATCCAATGGACTCGATTTTTACGTACTTAAAAGCTTATACGTCAGAAATTTCCACTCCGATGAACTCTCTATTCATATGAAGGCATAACACATTTTATATCACTAACATTCATACTGAAAGGACCTATTTTTATCCTTGGACTTATATATAACCTGTATACATCCATCTACAGGCGTATCTCCAATTACAGATCAATACGGAGGGTACTGAAAATTCGATATTACATCATCTTTCTCTCTTTTCTCTTCGCTCCTCTCTCCTCTCTTTCTCTTTCTTTCTTATACTATTTATTCTCTTTAAAAAGAAAAGGAAGGATGTTTAGATCCACAAATTAGTAAGACAACATAACATATAATCCCTAGTTCCAACCTCTATCAAGTTATCAATGCATTGATGCAGACAATTCTTTTGGCTAGTGAATACTACTCTAATGGATATGTAAATGATCATAACTAAAAGTAGGTTACCGTCAAGCACTTATTATGAATCTAGCCTTCCTTTTAAATATGAATCATATCCAATTCCATAGGCACTTTGTCATGTTAAAATTTTGTTTCCAATACTTTCTTGCATTGTGTTTACAAAATGAAGGTTAGTGAATGAATAACATCTTTGCATCAGCTTGTTTCACCTTATAGAAAGGTGTGTAGTGTACAATTATTTGATATTGATGCCTCTTTATTGCTAGCTCTAATTCTAAGCCCTTTTTTTAATGCTGACAGATACTGCTTCTTTCCTTTTGGAAACCATGAAATTTATAAGGTTCTTTGATGAACAAGTTAAAAGTTATCTCCTCTTACGTATTTTACTTATTTTTGTTCACTATATTTTCTAGTTAGAAGGAAAGACATGCCATTTCAAGTTGCGATTTAAATAGTTTGGCTTTAGCCATTCATTTGGTTTTATCGACCTTTAAACTCTAATTACTCATATGTTACTAGAGACAAGGTTAAAAATGTAATGGTAAGGGACAAATTAAAGGTAGCTAATATTATTGACAAATTAAGAGAGACAAGGCTTAGGTGGTTTAGACATGTTAAGAGGAGACACCCAGACGCTTCAGTGAGAAAATGCGAAAAGATTGTATTTAGAGACTGTAAAAGGAAGAAAAAAAAAGGGATCCCTAAAAAGAATTGAAGGAAGGTGATCAATAATGATATGATAATGTTGAAACTTACCTAAGACATGACCCACAATAGAAAATTTTGGCGTATTAAGATTCAAATAAATGATCCCTCGTAAAGAGATCATTGTAGTTCTCATAAGTCTTTTAACTCTTTCCTCTTGTAGTTAGCATATACTTGTAAATAGGTAATACTTACCTCTTAGGGAGTTAGCCTAAGCTTACCTAGCTTGTTTTAGTAGTTGTTTATTATTATTATTATTATTATTATCTTATTTTCATTTTCATTATTTGTAATTATTATTATTTTTCTTCTTCTTCATGTGGGTCATTTAAAAACAGTCTCTCTACTAACTAGGGGTAAAGCTGCGTATTACTGGACCTCTCCAAACCCCACGTGTTAACGAAATTTTTATTGGGTGTTGTTATTCACTAGAGGTTGCATAGATAAATTATATGAAAATTATTGTGTGGGTTAAACACTTTGACATTGCATATCAACTTTGTTCATGCCAAATTATTGCTTCCCAGAATAATATTTGGGGATAAGAAATTCCAAAGGCCATTGTTGTTTTAGTTTCTTCAGTCTTCTTGTTCTACACATTTGCTATTTTAGGTGATTCCAGGTATTGATTGCTCCCTAGCTCCTCTAAAGCACACCACCGGCTCAGATGTAGATGCAGGTAAGTAAATAATCATCAAATAGACACTTATGATTAATTTATTACACCAGTATATTTGATTATTTTATCACACTAATATCTCGTGATAGCATCATGATTATAACTAATAGTAATAGAAAATGTTCATTCTGAAACATGAATTGGAGGAATACAACAATCTAAAAAGCTGGGGTTTGTGCCTTGTTCCAATCTTGTGTACACCAAGCATTATCGGGAAATATTGCCGGTGTTGTCTTTTATAAGTTCTGCTAATGTAAACTTGAGCGTGTTCACAAACCTCACAAAACTTGTCGAAGTCTCAACGTCTAAAAACTCTATATTGGGAAAAAAAATCTTGAAAACATTGATTTATTTGACAGTCTCTTTTCTTCGGTAATACTAGTAGGAAACTTGCATCAAAAAACGTGAGTCATGAGGCATTAGAAATATACCAAGAACGAACATCGGTGCGGTTGATAATTAATAGAGGTTAAAATAGGAAGTTGTGTATTCAATGGTCTTACCAATTTATGGATCTAAACATTTTCCTTTTTCTCTTAGAAAGATGAAATTGTAAGATAAAAAGGAGTCGGAGGAGAAAGGAGAGAAGAAAGCAGAAAGAAAGATGATATTTTAATTTTTTTAACTCTTACATACATTTGATAACGAATTCATAAAAATTAACAAATATATTTTTATATAAAGTTAAAGTTCAAATATCTTTTTTGAAAAATATTTAAATTCTTTTTAAACATGGTAAAATATTTATGTTTAAATTAAATTCTAATAAAAATATTAATATCTAATAATATCTACAAGTATACGAATGTACATCAATAAAATGTCTACGTACGTACATTCTATTATGCCTACAATACGAAACAACAACCAATTTTTTTAAAAAAAAGTTCAAACCCTCCAATGACCAACTAAGAAGATCAAACCCATTCGAAGTTTGTTTCTTTAGGCAAAACCAAAGCAATCAGAGAAGATGAAGAATCGGGTGCAATTGAGAGCATAGAACACACATCATCAGAGTAGGGAAGTATAAAGAGCAGCCTTGACCACATGGATTTAACAGCTGGAATCTTAATTACTCCTGCGCATTCCCTCTGCTTTAAATATAATATGAAATCCTGAAACTGCACAGCAACAATATGAGTGCCTAAGCAGTACAAAATGGGGCCAAACTGAACTTCTTTCAGAACATTTGTGACCAGTTTTTACAACCAAAAGGTTGTATCACTAGACTTAGTAATTAATGAGAAAAATGAGAAAACATGGAAGCATATAATAAGGCAAACAAGAGAGTGCTTACTCCTTTTTGGTCACTCATACAAGAAGGGATCAACCTGCAGACCTCCCTCTGCATTAAACATGGAAGCCCATGACAACAAGATTGGAGAGAGAGAAAAGTCAACAAAATTTGTGTTGAGGCCCATCATAGAGGATAACCAATGGAATGCAAGCACAATTAATATTAATTCATTCCCATACTCTCATGTTGAGAGCTCAACTCATTGTACTAATAAATCATTCCATTGCTTGGCACAAACTTCGGCATCTAATCAGTCATGTCAGAGAGAGGGTGAGAGAACGCAACAAAAATTAGGGTCGATGCCCACCACACGGTAATCCGTGCAAAGCAAGCTCAACTAGTACTAAATGACTCATAGTACCAATACAATTGAGTCATTCCATTGGCATAAATTTTGTGGCCAAGATCATTTTAAGCATGTGTAAGAGAGAGAATTGAAGATAGCAATGTTCATGGACTCACTTTATGAGGTGGGGTGCTCGTAAATGTTGACTTGACATGTTGAAAATCTGTCCGTTTTGTCATATCTAATTTGGTAGGCCATCTGTAGCATAGACATAACACTGGTAAGTTTACTAGATATCAGTATAATTTCAGTAAAATCTAACGGGAATGCAGTTCTTACTCAGCAGGTTCAGATATTCCATTTGAGTATCTGCAGTTATCAAAATCCATTTTTTGTGCATAAATTGAAGAGTAGCGAACTCCGCTTTTACACAATGTGCCCTGCCAGGGATATTGCTGACACTGTCCAGAAGTTCCAATATCAGTTGATTCTGCAAAGGGTGGTGGAGGAGGTGGCGAGCAAGGAGGAGGCGGAGCAGGTGGAGGTGATGGTGGCAATGGTGGTGGAGGTACTTCAGGTTGAGGTGGTAGAGATGATGACATTTGGGGTACAACAGAAAGGGAAAACATTTGGTCAAAATGTTGGACTGGAGCTCGCTGCAACTGTGTTAGTGGAGTCACAGAGGCAGTTATAAAAGGAGGTCCAACAGCATTACCCTGAAAGCAATTAGGCATTATGTGATTCGCTGGTTGCGATATTGGGTTTAGAGGAATATGATGATCTATGCTTCGTTGATCCCATGAGCTGTTTGAAGGAACATACATGGGTCGCAAAAATGGAGATGGTTGAAATTGATGTGGTGATGGAATAGGTCCCTGAGTTCCTATGGGTAAAGATGGAATGCTCCCAGGGGCAGTATGCTGTTCAGACTCACTCTTCTTGTTCATCCACATTTGTTCGGTAACAGCAGAAGCACCATGGCAACCTAAGAGTGAAAAGTTTCCAGCAAAAGATGTGTATATGAACAAACATTAAATAATTTAAGAGGTAAGAGTTATCACCTCCATGTGAAGGATCAACCCCTCCAAATGAATGGACAGTTTGAAAGGAAGTCCCTTGATTCTCTGGTTTTACCCTAGGGGATATTAACTCCATTGAGCAGCTCTCGGACTTCATTGGCAAAGGTGGAAAAAGGTTCTTTCCTGGTTGGCTGTTAAAATAACATGGATTTTTCTGCCATAAGCTTAGCTATAGCAAAGGAAGACCAAGATTGTTTGCTCAAGATTAAGTGTTGCACATAAGAGGGAAAAACAGTATTATGGTATTGCACATTGGGCATTAAATACATGTTATACATAATATTGCACATAGTAGCTCAAGTAACAAAATGAAAACTTTTGGTTTTCTTTCCAAGAACAGTTTGTTTCACTGAACAAGATAAGAGAATAAAGAATTATACCTGTATTCAATCTGGAAAAACATTCCAGGACAACCACGAAGATTTTTAAAAGCAGTAAATGCACCATCAATGCTGCTAAATTCGACAAACCATCCGCACCCAATTTGCATATTTGCTCTCATACACTTAACTATAGATCCCACATCTGCAATTGCAAGATTGCAAACAGCCAATAATTCATCATCTGTTAGAAAAGGGGAGCTAGCATTTGGGAGATAAATCCAAAGAGTGCTTGATGGGGCTTTATCCACATCTTTCACTGCAACAGTATGACTGTCAAAATAACTGGGGTTGTGATTGACATTATATTTAGTACGTAATGAAGCAATTAAGGAGGACATGTGGGACATCCTTGTCCTACAGTTGTCAGTAGTTTGAACTTGAGGTGATTCCATCATACTATTGGAAATGCTTCCAGAGTTACTGGCTCTCACATCAATGTTGATAGGGGTTGGGACTGATTTTACACCATCCAATTGAGGAATTGGAGCAGTAGCTGATCCAGTACTCAACTGTGTACTGTTACAACTATCCTTGCGATACTGTCTGAGGTGAGCCATCACAGTAGTAGCTTCCTCAGGAGTTTCAAACTCCATTATTAATGCTTGATCATTGTTAAGATCTTCAACCTTGTAAGGAGCCTTATACAGCACTTTCCTTGATTCACGCAGAATTTCATCCCTTAGCCACTGACTTGTAATATTTCCAGCATAAACATGTGGACTCGAACCTACTGCAATACCATTAATAGCACCTCTAGTTCCCAATCCTATGTCCATGAACTTTATCTGCCAAGGGAAGTGATTGCGCATATATCCCCGAGCTCTTACAGCGTCAAACATATTCCAATACTCAACCAACGCAAACCCTTTGCAGGGAAAGAAGAAGAACATATCTATGGGACCAAATTTCTCAAGCTGAAACCTAACATAAGCTTCAGTTGTATCTGGACCTAAAGAACCCAACCAGAGCTGTCTACAAGCAGAGAAAACCTCTATTGATGTAGGGTCCCCGTCACAGAACCAAGCAGAACCATGAGATGGCCCTATAGGAATCTTTGACGAAGAAAAATCATCACTCACGGCTCTGGTCAAGGATCTTGATGCAGGTAAACAGAGATCTGTATTTGAATTTGGATTGTTCTCTGCACGAGCATTGTGGTTTCTACATTCAAACGAGTTATTTCCATAGTCTAACAATGTTTTTGTGACAGGTGAGAGCCCCTGTTGATTTGATAGTTCTCCTGGCATTCCATGAGAAGAATCTCCAGGGTCACTAGCCTCCAAATCTGTGGACCTTGCAACTCCACTACTATGACTAGATCCTGCATTCAAGGAAAAACCAGTTTAAGAAACTCCTAAACAATATGTCTTCAGACATAGGTTTCATAAACAGTAAAGTCCTAACTCACCATCCCTGCCAGGTGTTTCCCCAGAGATTTCACAGTGATTAGAATGACTAGGTCCTAAGTATTGTTGATTAATACTTTTTGATGGGATGATATCATCCTCATCACTATCCATATGGATGTCTTCCATACCCAGTTTTTTATAGGTGCGAAGGATTCCTTCGAGAGCAGCTCTAGTTTCTGATGTAGCAACTGCAGAAGGCAAGTTACACAACTTGTTATACTTTGATAACATCCAACTTCCGAGTGATGAATTCTTATCAAGAACCTGCTTATAAGATATATAACCAAGCGAATTCCTATCAGTTGCTTCAGAAATGAAAATGAAGTTTCATCTGCTCAACAACTAAGGAAGAACAACAAGCACCCATCAATTAGCAAGAAATCATCTAAAACATATGCTTCAATAATGATATCCAAGCAAAAAATTCATGCTGGATCAAGTCATTTCCTTAGTATCAAGCAAAACCAATCATTAATGTTAAGAAGTATAGGACCATAAAAATATTGACACAGAGTCTTCAGAAGCTATGTAGTAGCACAACCAATAAACATTAATACCACTCTCAAAACAAGTCCTTTAACCAATTGGAAAGTAAAAAACGGCACATTTTTCTGCTTAACATAATTTTTGAAAGGCCTAATGATCAGCTTCAGCACTTATGGCCCATTCCATCTATCAATGATGAAATTAGCCTCCCCAAAGGCAAAAGATCACAATATTTTACATGGTCACTTAACTAGGTTACATTTCTTGAATAAATAATTGTTTGATATAAGCAGACTTTAAACGTATTACCAACTGTAACAAGCAGTTCTGTGGGACAGACGATACATCTCCAGTGGCATGGTTGGCATCTGATGACAAATCCTTACTGCTAATCTCGTATTCTCTATCATTTGTTCCAGAAGAGCTTTTACAAGTAGTTTTATCATTAGGTGCATCCATAAGATCCGGCATGGCCTCCTCATCCAGTTGGCGAGTCACCTGACTGACAAAACCCTGTGCTTCAGAAATTCCCTCTGGTGCAGCTGATCTGAGAAGCTCAAAACACTCTGCAAGCAATTTTTTTGGATAAGCAAAGAAAACCCAAAGGAGACTTATTGCACGGAACTTGCATAGTTTAACCAATGGAGTAACATCTTCATCAGTAAACTTCTGCTTCAGCTCGGAAAAGTGCTCCACTGAATCTTGCATCTTCAAAACATCCTTCTCAACAATCTGAAAGACATTATTTTCACCTATTGATGACATCATCAAAGAGAGCACTCTTTGAAATACTTTAGAGGAGATTCCTTGGACTACAGATGAGGCTGGAGCTTCTGAAGAAGCAGCACGACAAATGTCAGCTAAGCCCAAAATGCAAGCCTTGGCAGTCTCAAATGCGACTCCATCACAATCCTCTCCTCTGTTAACAACAGCCGAGCTACAGTTATGAATATCGATAACTACTTTAGTTGCAGCTTCAAGAGCAGTTGGGCAGTGTGACACGTATCGAGGAATCAAATCAGCTAGAAGACGCTGTACACTGATGCAACCTGCAAGACTAGCAGAATTTCACGAGACTAAACTATCATCTTTCTCAGTCCTTATTCAAACAAGCTAAGCAAACAAAGAGCCTCATAATGGCTAATAGCTTCAATTAGACAATAAAGCTAATTGTTTGACATTCGATAAATTGGACACACTAGAACCACTTCACAAATTGCACAAGAACACATCACTTGAAACGAATTATGGTATTGAATATCAGTTTAAATCATAAAATTTATAAACGAAAGAAAGGAAACAGAAGCAAAGTACCTCTAGAAGCAGTAACTAGAGAGAGATAAGCTTGTTCAATATCAGACACGCGGCGCGGGTCTTTTCGGGAGACGCAAAATTTGAGACGCTTGTAAGCCTCGTAAACTCTCTTAATCTCATCTTTATTTCTCCGTCTGGCGTTGATTTCGTCTTGGGAGAGAGGCGGGGGCGTTGAGGGTGGAGCAACAGTGTTCTGTGGCGGCTCAGTTGGGATTTCTAGTGGTGGCGGTGGTGACTCTGGTTTGGGCTCGTAGAGTCTCCGCTTCTTGAGCGGTTGCTCCGCCGCCGATGTCATGGCTCGAGAGGAGCTGTGGTGGTTTGGCAGGGGATCAAGCGCTCGATAGGAGCGAAGAGGGGTGTAAAATTACACATGCAGCCTCCCCCAAATCATTAATCTTCAGGGCTTGTTTTGCGGGTTTGGCCTCTGAGCTTTGCCCATGCAAATCTCGAACATTTTAGAAGACTTGCAGTCCAAAACCTTAACCGTTTGATTTTACTGTCTGTTTTTTTATTATAGTTTTTAATTTTTATTTTTTAAAAAATAAAATCTATTTGTTATTGTTAATATAATTATATTTTTATTACGGAAGGTAATTATATATTAGATAAAACATAAAGATAATTTATTTTTAATTAATTAAAATTATTTTAATCTTATAATATATATTAATATGAAATCAAACTTTTATTTGAAATATATATTTTGAAATATTTTAATTTTAATTATATTTATTAATAATTAGTAAATTAAATTAAATTATTCATTATTCTAATTAATTAAATTAAATTATTTATAATTCTTGTTAATAATTAATATATTAAATACTTAAACAATATATTTAATTAATATTAAATCATATTATAAAAAATAGAAACAAATCTTTAAGTTTGTTTGTTTTTTTTAATAATCTGATTAGCTTATAATTGTGTGTGTGCGAATTCAAATATCCATATTACTTTTAGGGGTAACACTTGTAAGCAAATGTACATAAATAAAACTTAATTGAAAAAATCTTGAAAATTTTAAACAAATGTCAAGCATATAAATTTACATTTAGCTTCTTACATTAGTAACTGAAGATTTCTATTGAGCTGTTCTGCAAGTAATTATATAACTAATATCAGTTTTCAGGATCATGCTTCCCACTATACGAGTCGACTATGAATGCACCAAAGAGAGTAATTTATCATATAACCACATTTTTTAGGCAAATGTTGATTTCATCTGCAGTGTTTTCCGGTGTGAAGTTCTTCTCTTTTTATTGCTTAAAAGTACTTGAAACTGAGTTATTATGTACACATATATGGGACTTGTAGACAAATATGTGTTGGTTCTGCAATTGTGAAGAGACGTGTTTTTGCATATCCATGCGATCGGATACGGTATATGCGAGAAGCTGTAAACAAAACAGCTCCTCGTGGTTTGGACATTGAAATTTGTTGCGAGTATATAAATATTTAAATCATATAGTTCTGTACTTTTCTAATGCATTGGTTCTTTAGACGTGACAACCATTGATTGTAATTTTTGATTTTAAATTAATTACCGATTACGTTACGTAATTTGATCCTCGAAAAGATAATAAAATGACTCAATAAATGATCTAAATCAATAGGTCAAAATTCGGGTAAAAAATAAGTCCCTTTCAGTGTGGACCGAACCCCTATTAAGCTTGTGATTGGAAAGTTCGATATGGAAGCTATATATTTAAGGTTAAGATCTTTTACGGTTACGATGATAACACGTAGCATTCGGTGCTCTGACCCATTCGGAAAGCTATGTTGCCGGAAACTGTACAAAGCCCTTAATTCCGATACGCTGATCATTTTCCTCTTCAGTCTCGAGAAGATCCGGGATTGTTTAAGACGTCAAATAAGCTTCGGAAAGTTGAGTTGGAACCGAAATCAGGTATTCTGTATTTTTTCGTTTATTTTCCTTTCACGTTGCATCATGGGCATGTAATAAGGTTCTCTCTACATGTTAACATGTGGTATCAGAGCGGTTGCGTGATTGGGATTAAAAAAATAGAGATTTTTTGATTTTTCATCTTTCGGGTTTTGGTTGTTTTTTGTTTCGTTTTTTGGTTTTTTCACATCCATAAGGTAGTGAAAGTGGAATACATAAGGTTAGCCAGGAAAAACGAGACGAAAACGGGCTAAAACATGCGAAAACAGGCTGAAAAAACTCGCTTGAAATCGCCATAAACGGCTAAAAGGGGAGCAGCGTCAGGCGCG
>JANIMX020000183.1:328807-338869 GCA_024582655.2 Erythroxylum kunthianum | reverse complement strand
CAAGGATGCGAAAACCCCCAAGGAAGCATGGGACACTCTTGCTGGATTATTTGCTCGGACCAATGATGCCAAGCTTCAACAACTCGAGAATGAGTTATTGTCAATCTCGCAGCAAGATATGACAATGATTCAATACTTCACTAAAGTTAAATCTTTATGCTAAGAAATTTCAAAGTTGGATCATGAAAATAAGATTACTGAGACAAGAATGAGAAGAATTATAATTCATGTGTTACGTAAAGAATTTAATGCTCTTATTACGACAACCTATGGAAGGTCGAAGGAGCCAACTATAAATGAATTAGAAAATATCTTGACTAATTAAGAGGATCTTGATAAGAAAATGTCAAAAATTAATGAAGAGGAAAAAGCCCTCTGTAGTAGTAAAAAGGGCGAGGATTTAAAAGCTGTGAGATCGAAGGCCGGTGGAAAGCAGAAGCAAGAAGGCTGGCAAAATCAGCGACAAGGAAGGAGTTGGCAACGAGGGGGAGCTAACAAGAAGCACGTTCAATCGAAGGACAAGTCCCATCGTCGCAAGAGCAACCAATGTTACAACTGTGGTAAAAGAGGCCATTATGCACGAGACTATTGGCATAAGAAAGCGGAAGGAAATGTTGTAACATCTTCGCATTCGCAAGTTAAAAGTGACGATGAATGGGATTTTCAAGCATCATGTGCAATAGTAGAGCCATCAACATGCAAGTTGGATAATTTTGCACCCTCTCTCACATCCAAGCTAAAGGAAGAACAAGCACTTGTCACAGTGAGTAATAAATCCATCAATTACAATGATGATTGGATAGTAGATTCAGGATGCTCTAATCATATGAATGGAGATAAAGAGAAATTGACGAACATGTCAGAGTATAAAGGGGAATGAGTTGTTGTCACTGCAAACAACTCAAAACTACCCATCACTCACATCAGCAAGACAATGGTGGTTCCTCGATACAACTCAAGGCTTGTGCATTTGCAAAATGTCTTCCATGTTCTTGGAATGAAGAAGAATCTTATATCAGTGTCGCAACTGACATCCTCAGGGAATTATGTGGTGTTTGGGCCAAAAGATGTGAAGGTAAATTGAAGTTTAAAGTTGAAAAGTATACCAATAATAGAGGGACGAAAGTTAGAGTCTGTCTACGTAATGACAGCTCAAACAACATATGTGGACAAGATAAGAAGGAACGAGACAGCTGATTTATGGCATACACGGCTAGGGCACGAGAACTATCATAAGCTAAAAGTTATGATGATGAAGTCTATGCTGAGGGGGCTTCATCAACTAGATGTTCGAGAGGATACGGTGTGTGCTGGATGCTAGTATAGAAAAGCACACCAACTTCCATATGAAGCTTCTGAGTACCGTGCAAAGTAACCACTTGAGTTGGTTCACTCAGATATGTTTGGCCCGATGAAGCAAACATCCATAAGTGGCTTTCGATATATGATAACTTTTATCGATGATTACTCAAGGTACGTATGGGTACACTTTATGAAGGAGAAGTCAGAAGCGTTGAGCAAGTTCAAGGAGTTTAAAGATGCAATTGAGAAGGAAGTTAATAAGATAATTAAATGCTTACGCACTGACAATGGTCGAGAGTATACTTCATACGAATTCTCGAAGTATCTACAAGATTGTAAGATACGACGACAATTGACTTGCCCAAATACTCCACAACGAAATGGAGTGACAGAACGAAAGAATAAAAACCTCGCGGAGATATGTAGAAGCATGTTACACGCAAAGAATGTTCCGCCATGGTTTTGGGTAGAATGCATGAAGACGGCTGCACACGTGATTAACAGGCTGTCACAGGCACTACTAAGATCAGTTTCACCCTTCGAGAAGCTATGGAATATAAAACCCACTGTAAGTCACTTTCGAGTCTTTGGTTGTGTTTGTTATGTTTTTGTACCTGATCATTTACGTAGCAAGTTTGACAAGAAAGCAATCCGTTGTATATTCGTGGGTTATGATGACCAAAGAAAAGGGTGGAAGTGTTGTGATCCTACAACAGGAAAATGTCATACATCAAGAAATGTGATATTTGATGAGGCATCATCTTGGTGGTCTTCTCAAGAAGTAGTATTACCAGATTCAAAGGAGATTGAAGAAAAGTTACAAGAGAAATTCGAACAAGATGAAGTGGTAGAAGAAGTTGAAGAAATCACTCAAGAAGAAACTATCAAGGACATGTCACCTGAAAAGTCAAAATCCCCATGGCGCACAGGAGTGCATCAACAGACATCTGAAGAAACACATCCAAGCCAACTTGAGGAGATTCAAGAGGACGAAGGAGTAGTAGAGTATGGGCCACATCTGAGAAGAACATCAAGAAAAGTTAAAAAGAATCCCAAATATGCTAATGCAGCACTTGTTGAAGAAGATAATGCAAAAGTACCTACAACATACGAGGAAGCATCCTCAAGCAAGGAATGGAGGAAGGCTATGGAAGAAGAAATAGATGCTCTAAAGCAAAATGAGACTTGGGATCTGGTGCTAAAGCCTAAGGATGTAAAACTCATATCCTGCAAATGGGTTTATAAAATAAAAAGTCGTCCTGGTGGATTGATAGAGAGGTACAAGGCTCGTTTGGTGGCTCAGGGATTCTCACAGAAATATGGATTGGACTATGAAGAGACATTCAGTCCGGTGGCAAAGGTTACAACGGTACGTGTTCTACTAGCCTTAGTTGCTTGTAAGAATTGGAAACTTTGGCAAATGGATGTGAAGAATTCTTTCCTACATGGAGAGCTAGATCGTGAAATATACATGGAGCAAACTCCAAGAGTTAGAGAGCAAGGTCCACCCAAGCTATGTATACAAGATCAAAAAGGCATTGTATGGATTGAAGCAAGCGCCAAGAGCTTGGTATGGAAAGATCGCAGAGTTCCTGATCCAAAGTGGCTATACAATGACATTAGCTGATTCTAGCTTATTTGTGAAGGTATGAGTTGGTAAGTTGGCAATAATACTAATCTATGTAGACGATCTTATTATCACTAGAGATGATGAAAATGATATTCATCAAGTCAAGACCAACTTATCAATACGCTTCCAGATGAAAGCATTGAGGGAGTTAAAGCATTTCCTTGGTCTTGAAGTTGAACGGACAAAAGAAGGAATTTTCTTATGTCAACAAAAGTATACCAAGGATCTTCTAAAGAAGTATGGGATGCTTGAGTGCAAGTCTATTTCAATCCCGATTGAAGTAAATGCAAAGTTATGCTCTGGTAAAGGAAAGGACTTGGAGGATGCCACAATGTATAGGCAGCTGGTTGGCAGCCTGATCTATCTCACTCTCACAAGACCAGACATATCATATGCAATAAGTATGGTGAGTAGATTCATGCAGAAGCCAAAGAAGCCTCACTTGGAAGCTGTTCGAAGAATCCTACGATACATCAAAGGTACTATTGATTATGGTATATTTTATAGCAAAGAAGGAACCAGTGAGGTAGTTGGATACTGTGATGCCGACTATACTGGAGATCATGATACAAGGCGCTCAACTACAGGGTATGTATTTAGCCTTGGTTCAGGACCTGTTTCATGGTGTAGTAAAAGACAAGCGACAATATCACTATCGAGTACCGAGGCAGAATATAGAGCAACAACAACAGTAGCTCAAGAATGTACGTGGCTAGTACAAATCATGAAGGATCTTCATCATCCAATTAATTACTCGATACAACTACACTGTGATAATCAATCGACTATACACTTGACTGAGAATCTAGTGTTTCACGCTAGAACCAAACATGTGGAGGTTCATTATCACTACATAAGGGAGAAAGTTCAGTGTGGAGAAATCAAAATGAAGTATATCAAGACCGAAGACCAAGTTGCAGACATATTTACTAAAGGGCTTAATGGTGCAAAGCTCGAAGACTTCAGAAAGCGCCTCGGTATAGTGAGTAAATAAATATACATTAAGAGAGAGTAGTCGATGAGGGGGAGTATTAAGTTTCATCACCTCTCTCTCTCATTTCTTCTATATACTTCTAGAAATATCTACTATATGTCTAAAAATAAAATATCTACTAAAGTTAAGTCTAGAACTATATAGTCTAGTTGACAAATCTACCAATCTAGATATTTCCTTAGGCTTCTTTCATCAATATTGTTCACTATAAATATGGCTCATAGCTATTGCATTTTGCACAATCAAGAAAGAGTGAGAGTGAGTAAATTGTGTGAGTGGTGTGTGAAATTCCTTCTACTACAATAAATAAATTTCTTTAAATTAATTCCTCCACATATTCTACATCCTCTCCTGTACTAAGAAACTACTCAACTAACATCTAGAGGCAATTTCCCCGAGCTCTCTTCGAATTGCTATTATGTAGGTGGTACAACAATATGCACACCAACAGTTGGGTGGTAGCACCCAAAAATGTATTATTTATTTAAGACATGTTTCCTTTTTCTATTCTTTAATCTTTAAGACAGCCATTATCTCGGATTCTCCCATACTATTCTTGTAATACACTTCTAATGAATACGTATATTATACGTAAATATAAAAGCCATCGTCCAGTCCATGCAATGGCTATGAAGCTATCGTTTCCCAAGAGTGAAGACACCATCAGATTACTTCCACTAGCTAGGGCTCCACAGAGCTCTGCCTCCAGTTTAATTGTACTTTATTCTGATATGTTTTGTAGTAAACGGTCAACACAAGTATTCGGAAATCACGTGGAGAACGGAAAGGAGGCAAAAAGAATGGACACGTTTTCCTAACCTTCTGAGCAACTTAAGGGTGTCCTTTCTAAAGTATTCAGGCACATTAAACGACTCAGTTGAGGATCTATCCACCCAAAATGGTACATCATATTTGTATACAGCATATTTTGACATCAAAATGGCTATTCCTCGTTCCATAAACTCTACAAACCTCTGTAAGACCAACAATTCACTTATTACTCCTTATTGCTGTCTACAGAGTACAGACAAAGGAATAAAATTCTCAACAGTTCAATAATCAGGCCAGAACCAAATCCCTTCCCTTTAATCAAGTTGTCCAATGACCAGTTTTTCCGTGAGCAAAGTTTGGCTTCTATAAACTCATGCATCACAACAAACACAAGCTTCTAGCATAAAAACAGCTACATCAGGTTGAGCTTACAAGAACGAACAATGGTTTGCCTCCAAGCCGCTCTTTACCCTAAAAACACACGTAACAACAAAGCATTAGTAAAGCAATTGAAACAACAAGCTCGCATGATTAGAGAAGGTGAGCATAACATGAGTTATGAATCACTCTATGTTGGTCACTAGACCTAGACATTGCCAAAGTAATTAAACTCCTAAAATTTTCTTTGAAAGTTCATTCGGAATGCAGCTAGTAAAAATGCAAGCAAAGAAGGTTTTATTTGCACCAAATACTAAAGCAATCATCAAACACAGTTTAAGTTTCCAGCAATGATGCAAGCAAGTGATCAGCATTATTGGATCAGCAGATTAAAAGAATATTACAAGTTAATACTTTGAGCAATATAAGAGAATAAAAGCGAAGTAAACGATGGGACCTAGTAATTAGAAGCTCCCGCAAGACCTAATCGAGTAAAGCGGAAGAATGGAGAAGATGTGTACAGGTCCAGTACAATGCGCACTTGTTTCTTCATATCACGCAAGAACCAAGGGACAAGGAATAACTATCTCCTCTGATTAACCAAGAGAAGAGCAGGCACTGGCCAAATGCTTCCCATCTCAACTTAATCTAATGCAAGGCACCATATGATATAGCATCATTGAGCTTTGAATCAAATAAAGCACTTGGACTTTATCCAAAATGAAAAGAAAACGCATTAAGTTTTCCTTGGATGAGAAAGATAGTAAGCTTCTATACTGATTATGTGGCATTTTCAGACAACACCTAGACTTTTCCACTTTCACTAAAAAATGGTTCACAACAATTGTGATAAATGTTGACATAGTTCAAGTCATATCCCTCACATCATACCATGACAATGCTCTTGATTCTTTGATAACAAAAGCTCAAGGTTACACTTCAAGTCAGTTGGATTAGTAAAAACAGAAATTCATGCTAATAATTTCATCACTTAACATATAGTCATATAGATGAGATGTTCTAAAAAGATTATGGCCACATACCTTAAGCTCTGGCAACTCAATGACGCATGCACACTCAACAACTTGTGCTCCAACACGCTCTATCAGAAAGAAAAAAAATGGAAATGGAGCATAAGGAAAATCCAAAATTTTAACGAGAACTATGCTATCAACTAATGATATCTGGTGACCAAGTATGCAAGTCGACTTCCAACCAAACATTACAAAAAGTAACTTTGCCTGTGGGAACAGACTTATTTTACATAGTGGTCCAAAAGATGCAAAAGGCCCATTTACCTCCACTTTAAAAGACCCATGTTTCTCCATGGGACGAAAAAGAAAGAGGCTCAAGACTATATATGTCATCCTTAATCAACATTATGCATTCATAGACCTTCTAATCATCCTTATATTATCCATGGAACTGAATTTGTCCACCAAGATTCTCTTTAATGGCTTCATAAGACATTCTCTAAATAATGCCTTGTTAATACTGATCACTGTCATCACCATGATCTGAACCTTGCACTCATTCGTTCAAAAGGGTATAGAACTCCTTTATCATACAAAGTGACGAAGATGATATGATAACTGAACAACCCCACCTCTCCAACCACCAAACTAAATGGTGTGAAAAATATGCAGAATAGAGGACAATGAGGAAATACGAATCGTGTGAGAAGTAGGTGATTCAAAAACACTACCCAGCAGCTTGATTGCAGCGCTCAAAGTCCCACCAGTTGCAATGAGATCATCTATCACCAAAGCACGGTCTCCAGCTTCAACAGCACCTACATGCATCTCAATTTTGTCCGTTCCATATTCCAAAGAGTACTCTTCGGAGATCACCTCCCCTAATAAACAGCACCAAAACACCAAAGTATCCTGAGCATTATCAAGTCAAAGTTCATAAATTTGAACTTTGTAGCATTAGTACATATAAGTTGCTTTGCTACAAGATCAAGGTCAATTCCCAACCAAGACTACCAAAAACATTTTGAAACGTAGTATTCTTCTAAAATCCGTTGGCGGACATATACCTGGCAACTTTTTGGGTTTCCTCAGGGGGACAAATTTTGCCCCAATAGCCAGTGCAATAGGAGGGCCAAATATAAAGCCCCTCGCTTCAATACCTGTTGTTATGTTTACTCAGATCAGCAAGTTGGAAAGAAACACAGTTTGACCACAAGTAAGAAAAAGAAAACAAATCATTCACTAGTATACTATTCACCTAAAATGTAACTATACAGATATTAAATAGATGACTCCTTATTTCTCGGAGGCTACAGAAAAAAAATGTCTGCTCCATTTCTTCATATCCAACAGCAGCAGGTTCCAAGTCCCAAAATACTCATTGATAATAAAAAAGAAAGAAGCAATTGTTTTACTTTTTTGTTATATAACAAGCACTCTTTGGTCTTTAAAACCGCACCACAAACGTTGAGATGGAGCTTATTTAGCGTATAAACGATGCTTCTAAGAAACAAACAAATAATAGAAATAGGAAAATGCACTAGGTTACCAACCTGCAACAACAGATATGCCTTTCCCGCCGTACCTCTCCACAAACAAATCAATAGTGTCCTTGAATGCCTTGGTATCAAGAAGCAATGTTGTTATATCCTGAAACAAGATCCCTAAATACCACATAAAACCAAACCCAAAAGAGTAAGAAACTGAAATACCAAAACTTTAGTTGGACACCTCAAATTCTGAGTCCAGAGTGAAAAAGTGAAGGAACAACAGAGAGAAGAAGAAAAGAAACAACCTGGTTTAGGAAAGTCGGGGATAACCCTAATTGCGGAAGCAATTCCAGGGATACGAGGATCTTGTCCGTCGAGAGTTGCCATTTCCTAATCTTCAAAGGACTGAGAGTGGGAGTCGGTCTCTGCTCACCAACACTGGTCAGACAAAAACACGAAAGATATTATTATAGAAACAGAATTTGGAGTAGGTTGATCCAACCCTATTTTGACACGTATCCTAATACTTATGCTAAAAGTTGTTACCGCCGATGGTTGGTAGATATTATTTACGAACTAATTGACTAAATCACCCATGCTTTGAGTGTCATGTATCTCAGGCAGGTGAGCTTGAGGGCAAGTTGGTCCAACTAAACTGGAATCTCGAACAGTGACAGTGGTTATCTTTAATTCAGCTTATTATTAAATAATAATATTTGGTTCTAAAGTACAGCAAAACCAGATTCATTTCATGCGGGTCTGTTGCTGTCAGAATAAGTCATTAAGTTTGAATAATCATCCAGTGAGAGAGAAAGGGTTAAAAGAGAAGTACTAGCTTGTCCTTGCATCATCCAAGTTACGCGGTCATTTCATTAACCAACTTTTGGACTAACATAATAATTCAGTTACCATAAACCAAACCACATCCATCCAATAACTAACTATTCAGCCTGTTCCCTTTTTCACCATTTATATTTCAATCTTATTTGACCTTTGGGTCAAGACTTCAGCTTCAAGAAACGATAAAAATAAAAAAAAAGGAACAGTTTAGGGCGCAGGTCCCAAATCAATCTCTGGACCCAGACTAAGACTAATAGGCCTATTGGTTGGGCCTAAATTACAAGTTTCTGAATGGATAATTATAAAATGCCTAAAATCTTGTGGCATGCCTGTTCTGGCATCTGTGATGAATTCAATGTTAGTACGGTACCACCTATCTTGGATTGGTACTGTTTTTTGGACTTCTAAAGCACAAACTTCCTTGCTATTTTATAAGTACACGTCACATCTCAACTTTTAATTTTTGAATGCATTGGAAATATCATTTTACTATTTTCATCTTTTAATTATTGATCTCATGCTCTTTTTGGTTGATTGCTAATCTGGATTTCCATTTTTGAACTAATAGACCTAAAGCAAGGTTAGAGGGATTGTTACGAAAGAGTATAAATTTCAGATGGTGAACAAATGAATGTTTGTGTTATTCCTTGGCAATTATATAAGGATTGATTCGATAGATTATACCTCAATACAATAATTTGCGATTAGGTTTTTAATTTTAGAAACTTGATTTTTAATTAAATTTAAAATTACCATTAATAATTAGGTAAAACTATATATATTTTTAATTATATTTTAGAAAATATAATTAAACTTATTTTTAAAAGTGAATCTTACTATATCGTGTTTACGTCACGAGGGGCAATGGAACCTACGATTATGTCAATAGGTAAAATACACACTCTTTGAGTCAGTGCTAAACTCCACAAAACAAAATTCTTTTCATTCTTCAATACCCAACATCTTTATAATTGGTTCTTACAGAAATACTCAGAAAGTAATAATGAAAATAGAGTAACAAAACGGTTATGGTATTGGGGCTTTCGCAAATCTCTCAACGCTGCTTTTCCATCACAAAATCCTAAAGCCAACGCGACCTCACGCACTTTCTGGTCACTCGCGGCTTGCCCAAACTACCTTCGTCACTCTCCGTGCTTCTTTTGGTTTCTCTGTTGTTCTCAGCGACAAAATGACTTTTGTCATTAGTCGTTTCGTTCCGAGTGTCCTCTTGAGCTTCCTTTTCTTTGGCCTCAGTTTTAATCCAACCACTCATGTTATTTTGGATTTTGACGTTGTCCAAATCCACTTAAGCCCATCTAACACTTCCCTCTTCCTTAAAAACGACCTTGTCCTTAAGGTTGGGTATGTCGTACATCCTACTCAAAGCTGGGAGATCCTCCCAGGTGGAGGCTTCAGGAGTATCGTATGGCCATTGCACCAGGATCTGTTTCATTGGTGTGTTTTTCACGTGAAAAATGCGACTAGCGAGCACTGTTATAGGAGTGAGCATTGGCTTGTTAGCATGGCTGAGGGTGGGTAGGGGATAGCTCGTGGCAGGTATATCTCCGTAAAAGGCCTTCAATACTAAAACATGAAAAGTCAAGTGGATTCTACTGGGGTAATTCTAAGGTGTAGGCCACTGGCCCAGCGTGAGCAAAAATGGGGAAGGGCCCAAAGTAAGGA
>JANIMX020000183.1:152913-163828 GCA_024582655.2 Erythroxylum kunthianum | reverse complement strand
GAAAACGACTCAAATTGTTTTTTTATTGTTAAGCAATTAATACACGCTTTACTATAAACTCCGTAGATTTACAACGTAAATAACATTGAGTAAATTTTTTATTTATACGTAAAGTCTCAAGAAATTCAATAATAATACGTAATCTTATCCTTAAAAATTGTTTTTTAAAAAACTTTAAATATGTAACAACTCACACTCCAAAAGGATGTGAGAAAGTGACAACTCGACATAATTCTTACTTTCTTACCTCTAATATCTTTAGGGTAAGTTTAGTTTAGGATAATCTTAGATTATTATAGTTACGTGATCACCAGATAATCACATAACTAAATTATGTTATTCAAAATATAACATAATATTGTTTGGTTTAATATTAGTTAATGTAATATAAACTTATTTGGTTGAGTATTATGTTATATACCAATTTAAGCACTTGACTAAATTGTCCTTGTTAGAGAAAGTCCAAGAAAGTGTGAGTTCATGTTAAATTATTATAAGTTATTAATAATTTTTAACTTGTTATAAGTTATTAATAATTTTTATTTTATTAATAAATTGTAACTTATTAAATTATTTTTTTAAGGTCTCTATTCTCTACGTTTGCATGGTTACGTCACGTTTTTGTTTTTTAAGGTCTGTACATTAATTAATTAACATTGTTCATGCATGCATTTTTATAAATATTTTTATTAAACAATTAAAAATCTAATAAGCCTATAAAAACAATTAAATAATTAATTAGCTTGTTAAATTAATTAAATTAATTTGCATAAAATTATGTTAAATAATAAACTAAAAGTCAAATAATAAAAATATAAACATAATAACTTTATTCAAGATGATAATTATTGATGTTGGTAGAGACTTTTTTGTCCCAAAGGGCAAAAAGTAGAGGACAATAATGGAATCAAGAAAAAGATAACCAGATAATCTTACATAACCTAAATAAAGATGGTAAACAGATTACTGGTATGTTAAGCTAAAAAGCTGATGTGGCGGTAATGTGAAATCACTTGGTAATATCATTACTCTAAACCAAACATAGTAATATTACATAACTTATACCACATAACCATGGTAATCTCACATTACCCCAAACCAAACGCCCCCTAAGTAACTTGTAATAGACTTCCAAGGGTCAAATTTAAGAAAGATTAGATTTATGGAGCTTGCCAAATAAGAAAATCATCCAAGAGGTCATAAAGAGTAAAAATTCAGTAACTTTTACTAGAATTTTGCAATTACTTCTTATGGATTTGTTTGGATTAACTAGAGTTAATAGTCTAGGTGGTAAATTCTGTGTTTTTTTCATAGCTAATGATTTTAGTATATTTATATAAGTTTTATTCTTAACTAGAAAAGATGAATACTTTGGGGCCTTTTTTAATTTTGTCAAAAAAAGTTCAAAATGAAAAGGAACTCTCCGTTACATCAATTAGAAGTGATCATGGTAAGGAACTTGAAAATGAATTGTTTAAGTCTTTTTAAGAAGAAAATGAAACTTTTCATCACTTTTTCTAAGCCTAGAACTCAACAAAATGGTGTTGTTGAAAGGAAAAATAGGACATTACAAGCCATTATTAAAACAATGATAAATGAATATTATCTCCCAAAGTAGTTTTGGGCAGAAGTTGTAGCAGCCATATGTCAAATATCCAACAGTCTACAAAAGACCAAATATGGATAAAATTCCTTATGAGCTTTAGCATGGAAAAAGCCAAAGATTAGTTATTTTAAAGTGTTTGGTTATAAATGTTATATTTTGAACACTAAAAATAAGTTGGGTAAGTTTAATTGAAAAATAGATGAATGGTTTTAGCTTAGTTACTCCCTAACTAGCAAATCATATATAGTATTTAATAGGAAGATTATGGTTATTGATGAATCCATGCATCATATCTTTGATTACTAAACATCTTGCCTGCAAGAAAAGCCTTAAAGATGATGATGTAGGTCTATCTAAGGATTTAGCGATGTTAGCTCTTGAAGAACATATGAATGATTACTAAAACACCTTATAAGAGTAAATTGTTAAACCAAGTGAAAGAGATATAAAGGGTGAGAAGCTTCCAACGAATTGAAAATTTTAAAATCATCCTAATTCAAATCATAGGTGATGTTTAATAAAGTAATTACAAAATCTCATTTTAGAAGTATAACATATCTTGCTTTTAATTCTTAAATTAAGCCAAAGAAAATAGATAAAATTAGATTTGGACTTTAATACCTAGATCTACATACCACCAAATCATAGTGACCAAGTAGGTATTAAAAAATAAATTAAATGAATCAATAACCATTGTGAGAAATAATCTTACATAAAATTTAAATTGTTTCAAATGGATATTAAAAGTGGGTTTTAAGTGGTTTTATTCAAGAAGTTTGTATTAATCAACCTACCAATTTTTTTTTGTGAAAACCATGATAAACATAACCATATTTAAAAATTCTCTAAGGCTTTATATAGGTTGAAACAAGCTTCTAGAGTTTGGTATGATAGATTCAGTGCATTTATTTTTAAAAAAAATGGGTTTACTAAAGACAAGGTTGATATAAAATTGTTTATCACAAAGTATAAGCATGACATTTTAATTGTTTAAATTTTATGTTGATGATATTATGTTTGGTGCTAATAATGAAAGCATATGTAAAGAACCTGAGTAGGAAATTTGAGATGAACATGATGAGAGAGCTCAAATTTTTCTTAGACTCCAAATCAAGCAAATGAATGAGGGCATCTTTATTAATCAATAAAAGTACACTAAAGAACCACTCAAATATTTCGAAATGGATCATGCCAAATCATCGAGGACGCCTATGGTCATTATATCTAAGTTGAACAAGGATGAAGAGAGCAAGCCAGTTGATGCAAAGATCTATCGAGGTATAAATAGTGGTTTGCTTTATATCACCACAAGTATACTCGATATTATGTTTAGTGCATGCTTGTGTGCTAGATTTTAATCGAGTCCTAGAGATTCTTACCTTCTACTCATAAACATATAATTAGATACTTATGTGGTACCTTATCAGTACGATTTTGGTATCCCAAGAACATAATTTTTTTATTTAGCTAGATATTTGTAGATTATATTGGTAGTCGTTTAGATAGAAAGATAACATATGACACTTTCCAATTTCTAAGTAATGAATTAGTAACATCTGACACTTCCCAATTTCTAGGTAATGAAGTAGTATCACGGTTTAGCAAGAAATATAATTTGGTTGTACTATCAACCTTATAAGTTGAATATATAGCGATCAGAAGTTATTGTGCACAAATTGTATAGCTTATACTATAACTTAGGGACTATAGTATAGATCTTATGAAGATACCCATTAGGTATGACAACACTAGTTTTATATGCTTCACAAAGAACTCTGTTAAATACTTGACAACCAAGCATATTACATTATATAAATTGCCTGATGACCTAACAGACTTACCAGCGTATATATTGCGCTAACTGATCTTGTAACAAATTACCTATCTTAACAGTTAATAAATCAGATTATTCAATAAATAGCAAACTGTAGAAACTATTTTAATCTTTTACAAAACGTTAGAAAACGATTTGCTCATGTTACCTAATTTCTTTTGATGGGAACCGAGATTGCAGATTGGTCTTATTAGCTTGGAGGTGTTTTGAGTTAGACGTATGTGTTAGTTGTTAAGAAATTCTGCAGAAGATAACACAAAACAATCGGATGCTTTATTGAAGAATAAATTTGGGCTTTATAAACCCATACAAAAACAGATTAACGAAATATCAGCTCACTAAGCACTTATTTAGCTAATTACCAAGACTAATTCAAAACAGCTAAAATAACTCTAACAAACTCTAAAGAATAGTTCTCGAATCAACCAACAATATTCTAAACAGTATGTAACATTGTGTGGTAAGCCAATTATTGGACTAAGAGTTCTGTTATGTATTTACTATTAAGGCATTGAGGGAGATCTTGAGGGTTATCATTGCGATTCATAGTTAATTCCTTGGACTTGAATTGTGAGATACGCCTTCAGTTAGATCGTTATCTACAATTGATAAGTTCAAGTTTAATGTAAGTGATTTTGATTAACTTGCCTAACTTGATAAACCCAGAAACGATTTGACCTGAAATTTTGTTTAATCCAAAAAAGAGATTAATGATAAGGTCAAAAGTTTAGGCTTTTAATATGATATAGAGTTTGAATGTTAGTTAGGTGCTCTTCGGGGTGAGTGAAAGCTGTATTTGTAAATCTTTGATCCGTGACTTAGGTTTTGGATTTTAATGTGGACTCTCACTTTTGCTCCTGTATATGATCATGGGTTCGTGACATTTTATCATAATGCCTCAACTGTGTTACTCTTTCAACAGGTTAAACTCAAAAGAGTCCATAATCTCCAATAATTCGGGATTTGATTTTGACGACGTCAAATAGGCATATTATTCCCATGTGTCAGTCATATCAGAAGTAAAGGCAAGTTGGTACTGTACAATAATTCAGCCAAATAAGCTAACAATGATAAAGACACCCAATTTTTTTTAGTTTTCTGTTTGAAAAGTCGTTCAAAGTACATATATATATAACCGGCCAGAAAAATCTACCGTACATCATCATAAGGAATCTAAAAAATAAAGGATAGAAAGAGAACTACGAGGCCTGAACCTGCCTATGAAATTTCTTTTTGATTATTCTCTGCAATTATTTCCGTTGCGCAATTACAGTTACGTAAGCAGCTTTAAGAGAATTTTGTTAATCACGATTAGTAACAATAGAATTATTATCTAATAATGAGCTTTTGCAACGTTATAGTTTACGACTCTGCTATGAATCCGTTGTTTCATACGAAACAAAAGAGATTAAGACTCGTGAATGTGATAGCAGGCGCCAGGACTGGACGTACATACAGAAATCTGGTCATACTTTTTTCTTATACAAGATTAAGATTGGAAGATACACGTGTAAACTCTGTATTGGTAAACAAGGACGAGAAAACTTTATATGCTCGCATATTTACAAATACATTTTGCTATTCCCTACGGATAAAGTACCTCTCCTCTATACAATCTAACCTGGATACATGGAATCACCATTTGCTGCCTTGTATACGCGTACAATCTTTTATATGTTGTAACGAATCATCTACTAAAACCAATTCATATTACCTCTGCTTCTCCCAAGGAAAAGGGTTTTCTGTTGATGTTAGCATTTAGCAGTTTTGATCAATTATACAAGCTTTACTCTGTTGTTGGCAGGTTGGTGGGTACACGATTTATCTGCAAAAGATGTGTTCTCAGGCTACATTCCTTCACCTGCCGAAAACAATAAATGTTCAAGAAATGTTTTGTAAACTGAACATTGGATTATGCACAAGTCCTAAGAACAATGCAAGTCCTGAGAACAACAAATGAAACTGCAAAACGTTTCTCACAAGCAAGTTGAACATAAGGTTACCTGCAGAGCTGCAACTACTGATAAGAGATCTTTGCACTGATTCAGCAAAGCATGCTCCTTCAAAGTTGTATTTGCAAGTTCACCCGCCACAGAATTTACTTCCCTTACCTATCAATGGCAGATAATTTTACATGTAAGGAATATTAAATGAGAGTAGCCTTAATTATTCAAATAGGACTTCCTGCACAGTGAAAAGAACAAATAGGTCTTCCTGCGGAGACAGAAGCAATCCATATCTAAAAATACATTCACGAACAGGGAAAAGAACAAATTGCTTCAAGGAAGATGAAACGTCAACTAAAGAGAAGCAGTGACCTAATGCATATCTTCCTGCCATAAAATTCCACTCATTTTCCTAGGAATAAGCATTTTAAAGAATTAAGGAGGTGATAAATTGATGTCGTAAACAGTTTTTGGGACCCAAACATGCAACAATGTCACACCTGAAACAACATCATTCTCCAAACTGCTTGCCTTTCACACTAATTAATATACTCGTACTTCATTGAGTGTTTGGTCTTCTTACTTTGGCAAGGTCGAATTACTAAAACTTGGACAAACTTTCCATTACTATTACTCTATATATAAGTAAAGGAGTAAGAGTTGGAACTTTGTCCCCAGTTGGACAATAACGAGTTCAACAATTATATAACGATTAGATTGGTTTAATAACTTACAAAATTCAATAAACTCTTCAATTGAAGAATTTCTTCTTTTTTATGTTTAAATAAAAAATTATGAACAAATTATTTTAAAAGGAATTTTGAAAACAACCTAAATAGTCAACTTGGCGAGTTGGAAGAGGAAAAAGAGAATGTTATAAACACAAACGACAAACAAAATGCTAAAACTAAAGAATGGTCGTGAAAATACGAATAAAAAATAAAGCATATATAGATTAAAACCAAATGTAAAGTAAATTAGGAGAAAGTAGGTTCAGATGAAAATATATGAAGAATTAACTAAAACCTTAAAAGAAAGAGAGATGTAATAGATCAAATTTAGACAATATTTTAACATTAAATATGAGTTTATTGTCTTTCTTCTAGATTTGAAAAATAAATTAGAATTACCATTTTAAATAAAATTTTGAAAAATGTAATAGTGAATTTGAGTTATATAAGTTAAAAAGTATACAAATTCAATTTTTAAAACTGAAAAGATATTTATTGTGATATTTCAATATTCTTTTGCAATTAAATAATGTAATTAGTTATATAAAATTAATCATTTATTAATATAACTATCATTAACTACTAAATATAAGAAGTTAAAATAAATACTATATACCGTTTTCCAGGACGTGACATAACAAATCCGTAAACATACTTTTATCCGTAACTCATTGTCCTTTCAGCTCAGCGGAAAATAAGTGTTCAAACTGCAAAACGTTTTGAACAATCTCCCATCATGGTTTCAAGGCTAAAAGAGAAAGCACCTTAGTTGACAATAAGCACACTGAAGAAGCCATCGTTTGCATCACATCCGTTGCTGAATAGATCGCATCCTTGATATTGTGGACATCCACCTGTAGGATAACGAAGAAAAAGAAAAATCATTATGTCTAGCTCACGCCATTGTGTTTTTAGTGACAAACCAAAAGATGGAAAATTGACAAACCCTTGCCCCAGCAACGACAGGTAACCGGAGTGTGCTAGCACACAAAGCTTCAATAGCCCCAGATAAGGACCTAGAGTAATCCTGGTCCATGAGCTCCAATTCTTCCAAATATATCATCTGCAGTCAGCAAGTATGATATGATCAAACGTTTGGTAGCCATGAACATAAAAGTGTGGCAGTGAAAATAACAAGCATTCACTCTCACTACGAAGTTAAATGCTAAACGAGTTAAAAGGCTCTCAAAAAATGAAAAGGAAAACTGAATGCCTTAAGAAAGAAAGAAATGAAAGGATAAAGAGAAACAAAAAAGATAAAAAGGAAGGCCACAAATTAGAGCCCACACCAAGATGAACAAAGCGCAGACAAATATCTTACTTGCCCCTTAAGGATGGAAATTAGCTTCAAATTTTGCCTCAGCCGTTGCAACTCCATTTGTTTTGCTCCAACAGATTCCCGCAATTTTGAGATTGTTACATGTGCACTATACAGGATTTTCTGTTACAGAAAAATAATGCATTTGATATAGAAGTTTCCTCCATGTAGTCGACATGATAAGTTAATGAGAACGCATCAAGAACATAGTAATCAAAATGCAAATACGGGGCAAGCTTTATGAACGTTTTAAATTTACTGCTTTTCCAGTCACATCAATACTGAACCTTATGCATTTCTATTTCAATTATGTATTTCCCTCCTCCTTCAATCTCTCTTTCCCTTTTTTTATCTTTTTTCCTTTTCCTCTCAATACAGAACTTAGGCACCAAACGATACCCTCACATTTACAAAATACTTGATATGTTGTTGGCGGATTATATCCTAGAATGTGATGAAGTTTGCTTAAAGAAGAATAAAAAGTTACTAATACCTTCAAGACCAATTTCTTAGAGTTCACATCTACTCCACCCAAAAGCTCACACCCAGTTTCCCATCAACCAAAATCATTGAACACATACTGCATTCCACAACACAACTCATGGTTTCTAAACTTCAAACAGTTTGACAACATATCACAATGTACAGCCTCAATTTCTCCCCCTAGAGCAGAAAAAAGGTGCCACATTAATAAAATAAGACATCAATACATGTTACTATGATCTCAACCTTTTCAATTCTCATCCAATTGACACAATCCTATGTCTCATAACTTTCCCAGCATAATCACTAATGCTACTTTTCTTACATCACTTCTTCAAGCATGCCACTGTCTATTATACACAAAAGATTCAACTACCTTCCCATTCCAATGACCAAATCCCTAGTCCAATCATCATGTCTCTAGGCAGAACTCCGGGTTAATTTTGTACAATTCAACTGCATTAGTTATAATGTTGAATAAATCTCACAATCCTCATCTAATACATCTCCACTAATGTTCACATGGACAACAAATGCGCTGACCAATGAGAAAATAGGCAAAAATAAAATGCATAAGAGCAAATAGTCTTATAATCGGTAAGGATGTATGGCACTAGTCCACCTTGTACAATAAATCTAATGTGGTCAGTATTGTCCAAGCAAATGAGCTGCTCTTTCAACTCCAGACAACAGAAACTCTACTGTCAAATGAAAAGCATTCCCTCTCCTAGTGCTAAAGTTTCTGACTACTGAATGTTCTGCATGTCCGAACTGAATCTCCGAAATTACAAGTTTTCAACTATTTGGTAATAAGGCCTCAATAAACAATTAAGAGTTTCTGCAGGACCATAAAATTCTTGCTTCTACACTAACCAATGATCCATTTTTCAGTCACACTCCTCACTTCCCTCTATTTCATTACAAAGTAGCATTCCAGCACCAAAATAAACGGATAACATCTTTGGAAGTAACGATTCAATACAACATCTTTGGAAGTAAGGATCCGACAAAGAGAGACAAATAAACCAAAAGGATAATAGTCAGAAATTATATTGACTAAAATACATTCAATACAAGAAAAGAAAGAAAATACCAAGTTCAGCAAACAGTAACCATACCTCTGTGTTCATTCTTTGTGTATGCAGGGAAGCATCAGCTCTAGCATTGATAAAACGCCACTGCAACAAACGATTATACAAGATCCTCAACAAGTGCACCTCAACAATCCGATTCTCACCAATCCTCCCTCTCCGGATATCAGCAGCAAAGCTCAAAATGGACGGCGTACTACTCAAATTGCTCATATTACCACCCACTACAGCTCCCACCGCACTCCTCATCCTCGATGGACTCCTTCCCCTCATCGGAGACATCGCAGGCATAGTACGATGAAGATATTGTAGATATAGAGATATCAGCTGGAATTTAGGCCTGCATAGTCTCTTGGTCCATAAGGTAGAAACAAGTGTGAAAAGAGCCCCCTTCTTCTTCTGTGTTTGTACCCCATATCGTTGCATAGATGGTCATTATTCCATACATGGATGTTACTTATACAGTCTCTTCTGGATTCACTTGTGTGTTTTCTCATGAAATTTTCCCAGGTCGAGACTGTCTTTTCCATCTCAGTTATTGCAGGAAGTTCAAAGAAGATGTGCAAGCCATTGACACCTATTCTCAGTGGAGTGCAATGTTGAGGAGGAGACTTTCTGCATATCCTATCACGCCCAGGTGTGGAATTCGAGGAAGAATTACTTGTCTTCGGTAACGCAGAGATTGTACAGAATTCAGACATAAAATCCCATCAGTACTGACACTTATTTAGTTCCCATTGAAGTGGAGTTACTTGTGTTAAAGCTAAATGACTTGTAAAGGGGAATTGTTGAAGTCGATAACGCTCTATCTCTAATGGAATCTTGGAAGATTTGAGACTAAAATATGTCTTTTGGCTTTTGTTCTCCCCTACATCCAGTGGCCAAAATAACAATGTCTGATACTACTGGCTCAGGTTCTCCTTCAAGAATCAGACCTTTTTTACCTGAAGAGATGTTTTCAGAAAAGCTGCATATTTTATTGGGAATTTCCATCTGAGTTAGAATTCAATAAATTTTGAAACCCCCCATTTCTGAAAGAACGTGCATATACATCGCATTTGAATTTTTTTCTTCTTCTGAAGAACATGCAGGTTCTTTTCAGGAAAATGAATGCGAAGAAGTCCTATAATGAGAAAAATTTTGGAAAATTACCAGTGGTGAAAGCAAGTTAGCCACTAGGTTGAGAATTTTTGTTTCACCAGGCTTATGAACCATTAACTCTGACAAGCGATTCAAGTACAGAAAACCAATATTAACACCACAGGTCTTCTCACTTGGGATGAATCAATGAGCTGTTCTTTGGATTACTGTGCAAGAGTACTCAACTTCTGATAGAAAAAACGCCAAACAAGCCAGAAAGATCAAGTCAGATTATTTGCACATTCTACTGCTATGTCAAAGAAATATTACAAAGATTTCTATGTCTTACCATTTGCATTTGCAATATTCTGCTGGTATGTCTAGTGCAGATTTCTGTTATCCAATGATTGTGCTTGTCTTGTTTTTGATAAATTCTGCAGCACTTGTATTATCCATTGCAGAGAAGTTCATGGAATGCATTGCCTTGCCATTGAATACTTCTGGACAATGTTGAGGACTTCTGGGCAATGATTTGGAGGGAACTCTGGGAGGTTAGGGTTACTGTTGTATAGTCATGGTTGATAAATGGGCTTGGTAGAACTCATTCCCAAAAGCTAGCTTTAAGGTAGAGGGTGCCCAATCCATATATATACATCATAATAGCCTAGCAACTTGGCAATGTGGGACAAATACAACTTCAACACCCTCCCTCACGCAAAGTGTTACATGCAAATAGGTCAGGGTCCAAACCCATCATCGCCTGCAACACTTGGGCTCTGATACCATAATAAATGGGCTTGGGTAGAACTCATCATCAAAAGCTAGC
>JANIMX020000183.1:131461-143518 GCA_024582655.2 Erythroxylum kunthianum | reverse complement strand
GAGAGCATATAGTTATCGATGACCCAAATATAAGTCATAAGGATAGGACTGACATGGAATATAGTTAAGGTTAGAGTATTAATGTTGATGTAATTATTGATGAAGGAGACAATCAAGATGAACAAGAAACTAATAATGATGAAGAAATTGAAGATGAAGCTAATGAAGAAGAAAATCCCTAACATAAAGATTATGGAAGTTTCAATATGTCTATTGTAGATTGACATCATCCATTGGAATAGATTTAACAGATTGTGGGATTTTTTTGGATAGTGATGAATATCCTAGTGGTAAAGAACGTGATGAACCACTAAGGAGACCATATAGAAATGTTAGGTATGAAGCAAATAGTAAACAATATGCTTGGGCTTTAGGTATGGAGTTTGGAAGTGTAAAGGAATTGAAAGACGCCATTGTTGACAATACAATGCCTACTAGATTCAATATGCAGTAGAAAATAAATAAGTCAAGAAAGATTAGGGTTAGTTGCATAAATGGATGCAAATAGGAGTTATTTGCATCATATGACAGCATCGATAAGTTCTTCAAGGTTAAAAACTACAATCCACAACATAGATGCTTCATTACAAACAAACCAAAACGATTTCTACAAAATTTCTTATAAGGCATTTCAGAGATAGAACTTTGAAGAAGCCAAGTATTACAATCGTTAAGATGATCAAGAAAATGCAAGGAGAAGATGAACATTTTTGTTAGTTCTAGTATCTGTAAAGTTGTGAAAACGAAATTAAGAAAAGAGAGAGTTGCAAAAGGTGTGAATTAATATTCAAAGCTACAAGAATATGTTTATGAGCTAAAAATAGTAATCATGATTCATCTGTTAAGCTTCAGCTATTAAATAATCAATAGTTGTCACTACTCCAATTTAAAAGGTCGTATATATGTTTTGATGTTATAAAAAAGGAATGGAGACATTTGAGATCAATAATAACAAGTACTCCAATAATAATAACATAATTAACAAATATTCTAATAGAAACAACAATTATTATACTGATTTTTACTATATCCATTTTCACACTATATGATTCCCAATTACTCCCGTAATAACAATTATAGCTCATATAACAACATTTATTAACACTTGAACCTAAAGTTTTAATTTTTTGGTATCTTTTAACAAAAAAAAAATTGATCCCCAATTAACATTTAACCCATAATAGCAAATGACACTGTACAATTTGAATGAAAGTGTTGCACATAAAGAGGTAGCACTATATTTCAACTTAGGACACTGGTATAAATATTGGGTACAAGCCAAGTATCAAACAAATTATCAAGATGTACTACTTATAGAAATTAAATTTTATGACTCAAGAACAATTAGATACCTCAACAAAACAAACCAACACAGGTTACACAACAAAGTACATATACAACAAAAGAATATGAATGTAATTGAAATGCATATACCATAAGCTTAGTTCAAAACCAATTTTTTGTCATAAACTGCTTCCTTGTTAACAAATCATTAATCTTATTAGCCTCTTTTCTTCCATTTATCGGGCTTTATTATAACTAAGATGTTAGTTGATTAATGTTGATCTTTAACTTGAGCCAAGCTTGTATAATTGTCAATCCTACTAATCAGAACACCAGAACATCAATGAGCAAAATAAAGATTATAACAAATTAACAAGCCCAAAGTCCAGGACCAACAACCAAGTTACAGGAACAAGTAGAAGCATAAAAAGATAAATTAAGGGATCGTTTGACATCCAGAAACAAACAACCCCTAATTTTTCACATCCAGAAAAAAAAAAAAAAAGGCGTGATAACGAGAGAAAGAGGTCTCATACTTCAGAGAAGATGAGCCAGAGAAAAAAAGATGAGCTACGTTATACCCAGATACACGTTTCTTAGGACACAACCCTCAAAGGACAAGAGGGTAACGACACCCAAAAAACAGAGGAGCCAAAAAAAAGAATGATAATTTATTATCTGCAAAACTATTCAATTATCGAACCAGAGAGGAGTAAATTTGAAGATTTTTTAAAAACTCTAATCTCCAAATTAAGTTATAGTTTAATTTTTTTAAAAATTTCATGTCAACAGATTAAATAGAACCCTGACAACTCAGTCCAATGAAAGACTATTTTAATCGTTTTTTAACAAGTTCAAGCCATTTTGTATGAAGTCTAACTTAATTTTTTTTTGTCAACCAGTATTTATACTTCAATCTACATTACTACTGATCGAACAGACATGTAAACTTTCAGTATGTGTTTGAATGCATCTACACTATCAGACAACAAGCAATCTAAACTTTCAGTATGTGTTATGAATGCATCTGTACTTTCAGTGTGCTATGAATGCAAAGATACTTCAAGTAATGTAGGTGGCAGTGTTATAAGAAATTTGATAATTCTTTCTTAAATTACATGCTCAAAGAGCAATCTTTTTTGTTCTTAAAATGTTCAACATCCAACTACTATATTGAGTCTATTAGAACAATAGAAACGACAAATGGAAATTAAAAGGGACAAAACTCCTCCGCATCATCGCCATCATACTTCATGCAAAAGGCCTCTGTACCTCTAATCAATTAGCGGTACTGCAAAAAATGAAAGAAGCACAACTAAGTTGAATCATTCCCAAAGAATAAAACAAAAGGGAGAGAAGAAACATCGATGAAAGAATGGAACTACATAAAGTTTCAAATTTCACAGTCAAGATCCAAAGTAATTCTCAAAGAAGTTTATTTTACAAAGAAAAAAGATAGAAAAACAAACCTTGATGAATCCAATTTCCTTTGCATTGCTACGGAAGCACTGCCTGCAGCACATGAGTCCATACTTCCTGATCAATCCATGTGGATTTCCACAAACACGGCTGCTCAACATGACCCCAAACCACAATTAGCCATTAACACCTTTTACTCAAAATACACCAACCAACATTATAATGTTATGCTCATCATCACATCAATTATAAGGAACCAACTATCAATAGGGTTTCCGCAAATTGGGCCTAAAAACCAGAGATAATATTTATCAAGCTACAAAACCAGTACAAGACATCAAAGAAAAAATACATAGAATAACCATGATTATATCAAAACCTAATAAATCAGAATCTCGGGTAGAAAACAAGAAATCGACCAATAAATCAGAGGACAATAAAAATGGAAGAAACAAACACCATACCAGGTACGAGATCCAGGACCGTATGTCTTGGGGTGGGAGCTCCAAACGTTTGAGTGACCCATCGCTTCAAATCTCTCTGGTGCTTGGAATTTTAACTAAAACCCTAGCCACGCCGTTTACGAGATGAGAGAGAAAAGCCTTTTGTTTTAGGTTTTTATACGACAAAGGCAAATCAAGCCGCGAAGTTGATTCGTCTCGCTATAAACGCATCGTTTTCGGTAATCTTGTTGAAAGGGCACAAGTCGGTGTTTGTCGAAGGCCCAAGTAAACTGACATTCTCTATTTTCGTTCGTTCGTTTAATGCCAATTAACTTATTACTAATTAATACTAATTGTGATTAATTTCAACAACAATAATATTTAATAAAATTTTGTTAATATACGAAATCTGAAGAAGTCCAGTGAGTCTTATTACTAACTAGTAAAGAGACTGTTTCCATTAAATTAATGGCATCTTTATTAATATAACACATTTATTCTTTTTCAATTATTAAATGAGTCATATGTATGTTACAATATGAATTTTGTGTATTTAATTTAAAAATTTATTGCACCGACTAAAATATAATTCTATTTAAATTTTACTTTAAACATTTTTTAAATATTAAATTCTCTAAAAATTATTTTATATTTTAATAAAAACTTTAGGTTTAAAATAGACTTTCACTTATATAACTTATCTCATGAAATTTATTGTCAAGTACCGACCCGAAAATCTATCTGGTGGTAGAAAAACCTCTTCCATGGAAAGATATGATCCAAATGCAGAGGTTTTTAGGCCACGGCCTGTTGGAGAGAACTGTACCGGCCATTTGTCTCTTCCTTTCCCAAATTATCGAAGCTTTGAGAGATTGTTGTCGATAGGTGAATATAGCTAAAAGACACACCTACAGAAGAAGATTGCATAAAGATGCTAATCCCAATCACAGCAACACAAAAGTTTATTCCAATGGGCATAAAAGGAGAGCTGGATAATATCCATCTGGCGGGGAAGATGCTACATACAAAAGAGCAACAGGAAGCCAAGCCATTCCTGGGTTTATGTCATCTATCGTTCATTTCACTCCAAAGCTCTGGCGGAAATATGGAGTGCACCTTGCCCATCCAAAGCAGTTCCAACAAGGCCGCTTCTTCCTCTTTCCGGACAATCGACCATTTTCGATTTCGTTCTTCCTCAGCATCTCCCACATGATGTGAACATCTTCATACTCGCAAGCCCTTATATCATGCGTCAGTTTCAACAACCCTGCTTTCCAAGAGTACTCCTTACTTTCAGACAAATGTTTTTAAGGGCCAAGACCAATAGAGAAATAAAAGTCTCTGAGCAGATTAAGTGCATTGCCTATAGAAGAATAATACTCAATTTGATTCATCTGGAGTACATAAAACTTCAATAAAAGGAAGAATGTTAGTGAGATTAGGGTACTCCCAGTTTATAATCCTAGAATTTCCATCCCTACGCCTCCAGCTTAGTTGTTTACCAATCACAAGAGAATGAAACTAATGCTAGTCCATGAAAACTGAAAGGACAACTTGTATATTGGAAAAAATACTTTCGAAGGCCAGGACTCAGGACAGTAACAGATGTTAGTGGCACTGTAGATAGTTTCTAGTTTTCTATTTATCCGTAATGAGTTGAATGAACTACGGGGTTTCCCTTTTTGAATGAAAGGCACTTCTATGTTAGATCAAGCAATTCCATATCTTCGTTTTTCATATCAATTTCTCCGATAAACAGAAACGGAGATACAGTGTGACATTTCGTAAAAACCAGAAAATCAAAATCGAAACTATATATGGAGCTTGACAACGAACAACAGCGTTCCAATCACACCGACAAGAAAGCTACAAACATGGCCAGAAGCAAAAAATTTCAAACAAATTCCCACCAAAATCATAACTTATGCAACCAAAACAGTAACTTGCAAGGATTGAGACAATGAAACATGCAAAAAATGGTTCATGGGCAGTAAAAACACGAAAGGGAAGACAAACACACCAGGTTTTCGAATACCCAGACGCACAGCTACACCTTTGCAGACCCTATTCAGTGGACGCCGCATCTTATCCGACCACTCCATTTCGTATAATTTGTAATTATATACCCACTGCTTCTTTCTTCTAATGGAGAGATCAAGAAGCAGGGGCACCCAAAACCCACCACAGAAACAGGAAGTAATTTATAACTCTTCCTCTTTTACAACGAATAAAACCGAGAGTATGATTTGTCTCCTCTATAAAAAACAATACATGGTAACCTCCCAACTGGAAACTAACAGAACGGGAATAAAGCGAGAGGCCTTATTAACAAACTAACCAACTCCTCTCTCTCTCTCCACAACGCCAGTGAATTAATCAGTTAATCTTCGCAGCAATGCTGACGTTGTAATTGTCGACAGTTGTTTGTTTAAGTCGTGTCGGAATCCGTTGTTCAGATCCCGAAGATTGCGACGGCTCTCTGATTGGCACGGTCTTTGCTACGTGGAGGGTAATAATAGGATGTCACTTTTCGCGATCGTACGGGCATGTCAAGATATTTTCCATTCTTGTCTCGTCTTTTGATGAGGTCCACGTTTTTTGCGACAAAAGCAACGAAGAGTTTTATGTTGGTAATTTCAATGGACACAAAGGAGGCAGAGCATGTGACGTCAGGTGGGCGATTTCAAGTGAACACGATCCTGCAACGTGGCGATAAATAATTGGCCAGACCGTTTGTTGATGGACGAATAACTTTGGACATATTAAGAAAACAACAAGAATTGTATTATGAAAGATTACGACCGATGGTTTTGAAATTTGTTATTTCTATGTTTATTAGTTGGTTTTAGAAATACAGGAAATTCAGTGGAGGAGCCAAAGCTGCAACGCAACATATGACGACGGCCTATCTGGAACTAAAAGAATGCTTGAAAATTAACAGTAAAAATGGGCCCAATTGCTGCATTATTCTTGGGAGCTGATGAAGAACGCAACCAAGTTGAGCATGATTTGCATAACATTATGGAGAGCTCACTTTCTTCAAACTTGCCATGTATGTTAGATAGACAGTCCATGCATATGCACACGTACTGTTCACCAATGGCTGAAAAGAAACAAGGTGAAAACAATTGTGCATATCATTAGTGAATTGGAGATGGGATCATGCTGCCGATATTTCAAGCTCAAGGGTCAAAGACACTAAACTCTTGCCAATATCAGGAAATATGAGGGAATAGAATAAGATAAACCAAAAGGGGCTACCTGCAGATGAACAGGTGTGCATGAATTTATATGTAGCAAAGTCACAGATTGGCCAATACAGAAGAGTACCATTTATCAATGTTGGTAGCAAGTCTCGTTTCAATCTAGCAGTTATGTACCTCACCATTTTCACCTGCGTTTAGCACCATATAGTTCACATTTAAAATTGCAGTTTAGACCATAATAAAGCATTCGGGATAACATACTATAGACTCCGATGCAATGTAACTCTAAATCAGCTAAAAGGACACCTTACATCAGTTAGAGGACAAATTTTCATGTAAAGGTAGGGAGATGGAAAATAATATAGAACTTGATCAGATGCATTAGGAAGTTGAAACTGGCTTATTCTTTGTTTGAGCCTTCTCTAAATACCCAAAGGCTACTACATTCAACACATAAGAAGTCGTGACAGAAGACTCAATAACTCACTCCAAGCGGAAGGCCTGGGGTGTTCAGCTCTATGGGCGTGTAACTGTGCAAGTAATTAACTGATCGAAGACTATTTAACCCACAATCGCAGACTTGACATTCAACTTATTACCACCTAATGTCAAATGAATAGCTCTGTAATGTGAAGAACTTCGTTTTTTTGTGGTCGTAAACATCCATGTTCAAAGGAACTCAAACTGCATTTTTCATTAAAAATAAATAAATTTTTGTTTACCTTGTAAAGCTGCATTATAGGAGAAGAACAGAGTAGTATTCACAGGTCCATAGACGCCCTGCCCCAAAAATATCTTCGCAAGGGTACTCAACATGTCACGTTTTGGAAGCGCTCTTGACATAGCATTGAACCACAAATGCTGTGATGGCGCCAGAAAAACAAACCCGTATATCCAGCCATGCGCAATGTCCTTATTGCATCCGAAGAATCAGATGATTGAGAAGAGATCATCTAATAAGATATTTATTCGATTATATGCTATTGAATGATTATGGGAAGCTAGTACTGTTATCTAAATTCAAAAATAAAATCTGAAGAAATCTGTTTCTGGTATGTATTCATGACATTGAATGATTACAGGAAGCTAGTATTGTTATCTAAATTCAAAAATAAAATTTGAAGAAATCTGTTTCTGGTATCTATTCAATTATGTCATTGAATGATTATGGGGAAGCTAATGTTTGCTTGCCAACGTTGTGACGCTAATCTTAGTTTGTTCTGTACAAAATCATTCGTAATGCTTCACATGATATAGGTTTATTAGAAATATATGAAGTTTGGTTGGAAGAATATGCATGCAAAATAAAATTCACGGGTTTCCAACATAGAAAAAAAAATGGTAAACGTACATATAATCTTCAAGCATCAACTCTTGCATCTTTCGTATCTATTTTAAAAATAGTATTTAAATCGTATGCTAATTATATATATTATAATTATGTTGTAAAATATATACTAATCTTATACATGCCAGTCTCAAAAGAATGTTAATTAAAGACATTTAGATTATTCAATTGATCTACTGAAACATATGACTTCTCATCAATATATAAAATCTTTGGATTATCTGTCATATATAACATGAAATCATCAACCAATTTTAGGATATTTATAAAATCTTAATTAGATTATCCAAGTATATACTGTCACTACTTCTTATGCGTTGAATGTAGTAGCCTTAGGATATTTAGAGAAGATTATATCAGTTTAATCTTTGATAATATTTATAAGATTTTAGATGTTAAGATTATATCAGTTTAATAATATTTCTTAGGATTTTAATTATAAAGTTTGATCCACCATCAGAAGCAGAATCTGATTAAATCATAAAATATTCAATTTATTTTGTTGGCTACAAATACAATCTGCAATATTGTCTGAATCCGGCTATATATTTTTTTGAATGTAAATAAAGATAAATCTTTTAATATAATCATTTGTTTATTCTCTATGTCCTCTATATATAACGCAATTGTCAAAGTTTTTCTACACAGCAAAGTCCTCACTCTAATTATCTTCTCACCATGGCAAGACTTTTTAGTTCTCTTGCTTTTGCTGTTATCTTTCTTGTTTCATTAGCTAACGCAAGGCATTTGCTTTTCCACGATGATGCTACCCCAATAGGGTCAAATTTTACACATGTTTGTGATGCTAAGAGGTACTTTAATTTAGGGTTGAATATGAAAGAACATGCCTTTTGTGACACCTCTCTTTCGTACGAGGATCGGGCTGTGCATTTGATCAGCCAAATAACACTAAAAGAAAAGGCGAAACAACTTGGAAATCATGCTCAAGGACTTCCTAGGTTGGGTCTTCCAATGTATCAATGGTGGTCCGAGGCACTTCATGGTGTATCCAACGTTGGTCCAGGAACTTTCTTTGATAATCTTGTTCCTGGTGCAACTAGCTTCCCCTCAGTGATTTTCACAGCTGCATCATTCAACGAGACCTTATGGAGGACGATTGGAGAGGTAATTTTCTCACCGAACTGTTCAATATATACTTACTGGTTTAGTGAAAAAAAATTGAATGGTTGTGTTCTATCTTTAGGCTGTTTCAGACGAAGCAAGAGCCATGTACAATCTAGGACGAGCAGGACTGACATATTGGAGTCCAAACGTGAATGTTGTGAGAGATCCCAGATGGGGAAGAGCTCTTGAGACTCCCGGAGAAGATCCGTACGTTGTCGGAAGATATGCTGCCAACTACGTTAGAGGACTTCAGGATGTTAAAGGAACTGAGGATTGTAAAGATTTGCACACTAGGCCCTTGAAGGTGTCCTCGTGTTGCAAGCATTACGCTGCCTATGATGTCGACAACTGGGAAGGTGTTCAACGCTACACCTTTGATGCCAGAGTAGGTGAATCTTTAATTTTGCTTTAAAAAACTTGAGTTCATATGTTAAGATATAATAACCTTTTTGCTTTGCTATTGAAGGTTACCGAGCAAGATATGGTTGAAACTTTCCTAAGACCCTTCGAAATGTGTATCAAAGATGGAGACGTGAGCAGTGTTATGTGTTCTTACAATAAGGTTAATGGCATACCTACTTGTGCTGATCCAAAACTTTTGAATCAGACCATTAGACAGGATTGGAATCTTCATGGGTAATAATAGTCTCTCAATTTACATTTCAAAAAGCAAAACAAGCTTGCGTTTTTGTGTTATTAATTTGTAATAATGCTATATTTTCTCACATGTATCAGATATATAGTTTCTGACTGTGACTCTATTGAGGTGATGGTTGATGACCACAAATGGCTTGTTGATACGGGAGAAGATGCTGTTGCACAGACACTCAAAGCAGGCAAACTTTCCTAATTAACTGATTATATTCTCTAACCTTTTTTTTTGTTGCATTAAACTTCTACAAACTTGCATTTTTATAATTCATATTTTGATTTGTTGACAGGCCTGGATATGGATTGTGGAGATTTCTACCCTAAGTATTTAGAAGATTCAGTGAGGACAGGAAAAGTTAGGGAAGAAGAGTTGGACAAATCATTGAAGTACCTCTACGTTGTGCTCATGAGGCTAGGCTTCTTTGATGGAATTTCTCAGTACAGTAATCTTGGTAAAGACGACGTGTGCAGCAAAGAGCACGTTGAATTGGCCAACGAAGCAGCAAGACAAGGAATTGTTCTTTTGAAAAACAATGACAATGCTTTGCCTCTGAAGAAAGCCACCTGCAAAAGTGTAGTAGCGATTGGACCTCATGCCAAAGCTACGACGGTGATGCTTGGAAACTATGCAGGAGTTCCATGCCAAATGACATCTCCTATTGCTGGTCTTGAAAAATATGCAAAGGTTGAATATCAAATGGGATGTTCTGAGATTTTGTGCAGGAACCGTACATTCATATTCGATGCTATGGAAGCTTCAAAGAATGCTGATGCGACCATAATATATGTTGGAATCGACTTATCGATTGAAGCTGAAAGTAGGGACAGAGTTGATCTTGATCTTCCTGGTTACCAGAATGAATTAATCCGAATGGTCTCTGATGCTGCCAAAGGGCCTGTAGTTGTTGTAGTCTTATCTGCAGGTGGAGTAGATTTATCATTTGCAAAGAACCATCCTAATGTCAAGGCCATTTTGTGGGCTGGATATCCTGGAGAGAAAGGTGGACAAGCCATTGCTGATGTTCTTTTTGGCAAATACAATCCAGGTAATGGATTGGCAAGTACAATCCAGGTTCTTTTGAAAAGTTAGTTATTCAAATATTGAATTCTACATTTGTCAATCTGTTTTCAGGAGGAAAGCTTCCACTCACATGGTATCCAAACGATTACGTTAGCAAGTTGCCCATGACATCCATGCCGCTGAGGCCAGTTAATGGGTATCCAGGTCGAACTTACAAGTTCTACGATGGACCGGTAGTTTACCCTTTTGGTTACGGACTCAGCTACACAAAGTTCACTTACAACTTGGTATCAACAACAAGATCAGTCGATATAAATTTGAGCAAGTTCCAGAATTGCTACGAATTGGAATACAAGGACGATGAATTCGTGCCACCATGTCCTGCAGTTGTCATTGATGAGTACTTGAGCTGCGATAAAACCTTCAAGTTCCAAGTTGAGGTGCAAAACGTTGGTGGAGTGGATGGAAGTGAAGTGATCATGATTTACGCCAAGCCACCAGAATCAGTTGCTAACACCTATATTAAGCAAGTTATTGGGTTCAAGAGAGTTTTCATTAAAGCCGGACAGAGTGAGATTGTTGACTTTGAGTTCGATGTCAAGACCTTGCAGTTGGTTGACTTTAATGCTTATAAGGTTTTGGCTCATGGTTCCCATACTATAGTTCTTGGGGATGATATTGTTTCTTTCCCTGTTGAACTCAATTTGATAGGTTGTTTCACTTAAGAGGCTATATATGCTAGAGAGGCTATAGGTTGTTTTTTAGTTTATTCTCTTAATTAGTTTTAGTTCTAGTTCAAGTGAATAAAAAGGATTGATTACGAGAAATTAGTATGCGCACCATAATTTAACAAATAACTAAAATAAATGGGAGTTTTTGTAATTGAAAAAATTAAATTAAATAAATATATAATAAATCGGATTAACTAAATCTTGTATCTAGCTAGTACATTTAACATTGCCATTGATTTGTTCATCGAATATATTATGATAATGTATTCTATATATGTTTATATATGTCACAATATATTATTCTTGCTATCTAATATTATTAGATACAATCTAACAACCAATTAGACAACATAATTATAATCAAGAAAAATTAACGGGTAAAATAATACAACACACGATGCTGCTATATTCACTTTAGATAAATTTTTCTCTCCAAAATAATTAATTCTAACGAAGCAAAAAAATTAATTTTCAGATGCTACTTGAAATTAAAGCCCTTGTATAATTACATATACAAATTTTAATCTAGCAATAAATTAATATTCAATCAACTAGCTAATTGTATAATTACTAGTTCAATCAAATAATCATAATATGAAATTTAATAACAAAGTTTAACAAATCAATTAACCAATGCTTTTACCAAAATAGAAAAATTAGCTATAACTCATTCCACGAAAATTCCTTTGCCAAAAATCTGCTGATTTCACGTTCCTTGTCTGCTTGCTCTGTTTTCACTCGTACGCTTCGTTTCTGCTGGGTCTTCACGTTTTGTTTTTGTTCATGTACTTCACGTCTCTTCTTTCCAGCCAATCCAACATAGGAGTCC
>JANIMX020000183.1:117338-128909 GCA_024582655.2 Erythroxylum kunthianum | reverse complement strand
AGTTTCTGCTAGAACTTGGGCTCGGCCCAAGGCCTGATCAAGTTTAATGCACTTGGATTTGAGCCCGAGCCTAACTTGGCCTTATCTAACATGATTTTTAACTTTTTTAAAATTACAAAACAAAAAATGATATCGCCTTCCATAATAGTGTCGGGCATTAGGCCAGGCTTGAACAGTCTGAACTCGAACCCGACCCGAGGCTCGGTCAATTCGAGTCTGACCCATTGACCTTCCCAAATGTCATCACTACCCACATTAGGATTACATCCTAATACATTTGATTCGATTAACTAAATAAAAATTATTGAATTTGAATTTTAAAAATTATCAATTTTAAAAATTAGGGTTGAGTTAATAAAAAAAGTTCAAATTTATACTAATAAATATCTTTAATTTAATTTAATTTACAATTTTCTTTCAATAGTTTCTCATTGATATAATTATTGAAAAATAGAATAGAAAACATAAAATTGTTTTAAAAATTTATATTTATATTTTCTTGATAAATTATAATTTATATTAATGTCAATAAAAATATAAATTAAATTGAATATTAAGCGAGTTTTAGTTTATAGGCAGTGAAAACAAATTAAGATTACAACAAACTATTTTAATTGATAAATATGCCATGTCAAAATATCATTATTTTATTGTATTTCAAACATATAAAATAAAAATAAATAAATATTTGATGATATAATTAGTGGTTTTAGTGTCCAATTAATAATTGCTTCTATTTGTTATTTATTTAAATTTTGAGGATTTCATATATAAAAATTCTTAAAAAATATGAGTTTATATGTATTTTGATTTAAATTTATTTTTTTATAATGAATCATATTTGAGTTTAAAAATTAAATCATTTGATATAATTCTAAGAACGTTTAAATTTTTAATTAAATTGTACTTAAATTCGATCAAGTTCAAACATATGTATGTATAGGTTTAATTAGAATCTATCTTCTTTCTTAGAATGAGGTAAGGGATAGAGTCCATTAAATATTTTAAGACATAGATAAGAATTTTTGGATTATCTATGATAAAAAAAATTATATAAACAAAGTTTTTACTTTTTAGTAAAGTTTGAAATGTAGATGGCAATCAAGATTTAATTTAACGCGTAATTAGAAACAATAATTAAAGCCACCGAAACGTAAATAATAAATCCCAAAGGGGGAGGAAATACATTATAATGAGAGAGATGATCATAATGTTAATAATATTTTGTTCTAAATCATATGAACTCACTAGTCTAATCTTAAAACTCAAGATGTTTTAATTTAATTTAAAAAGTTCAAATATTATTTTTCTATATAAACAATAACGACCATATAAACTTATCTTAATCTATAATTATTAGTCTATTTTTACGTAAAAAAAATATAAAGCACTTTTCTTGTGATTTCTTTCCTCTTTACCTTTCTTTTTTTTTAGATTCTTTGATGATCAAGAATAAATTAAACTTTTTTTGTTCTATTTTTTTTTTCTTTTTGTAACCATCAAATTTAAAGGGAGAGGGAAAAAAATTAAATCCCTTATGACTCTAATTTTCTTAAGTCCAATAACTTCACATTGGACCCGCTTATATTAGACTTAGCCTAATAAATTACATAGGTCACTACAAATTATTAAAATAATCTAACACTTTCTCACTTAGCCCATGATATGACTCGGTGATTTAACAAATCATAAGCGTGTACCATATATTGGATCTATCAAGTCATCGCCTTTAACTAAATTGAAATGATCGAATCATAGCAATTACAAGTCATTTAAGATATGATTCCGTCTATGTATTACATAATGAACTCAACTTGGAACAACTTTAATTAAGGAATACTATAATCCTCTACGTTATTATCTTTCAAAAGACATAACATGTATCACACCAAAATAATACATATATACAATATAATATGGACAACAAGCAAACAAGCATAAACACAACTTTAATTGAATTAACAAATGTCACAATAATATGAGCGCGCACACACACACACATACATATCACTTGGATGGTAATATTTTATTTAACAGATCTACTATCATTAGGTCAGTATCAATATGCTTAATCAAAACTTTATGTTTTTACACTTCTTCTTTGATTGACAAGTACCTCAAATCCATATATATTATACTCTTTGAGTACTTTTCATTCGTAGAGAAGAAGACATTTGTAGAATTATCATAGTAAATTCTTAGCAGCTTAGTTATACTGTCAACAATATCAAGTCCCTTAACAAAATTTCACAACCACAACGTATCAAACCATGCCACAAAGTCAACCTCTATAGTAAAAGTAGCAATGTCAAACTGCTTTACACTCTTACATGAAACTACTATTCTAGAAACAAGAATATGTAACCGAATGTGGATTTCTTCAAGTCCATATAACCAAAATAGTTTGAATTTAAGTAACCAACCACTTCAAGATGATATGACCTTTTGTATGTAAGAAAGTAATCCTTGGTACCTTATAAATACCTAAAGACTTTCTTTACAACTTTCTAGTGGTCAATTTTAGGATTATTTTGATATCGGGCTAACATTCTGATAACAAAGTTGATATCCAATCTAGTGCATGTCTAAGTATATATCAAGCTCCCAACCACCGATGCATAGGGAATAGATTTCATTACCTTTCATTCAAAAATGTTCTTAGGACATTGTATTTCACTAAATTTGACTCCTTTCTAAATTATAACTATTCCTGGGGAGCATTTTTCTATTCTAAATCTCTTTAACTCTTTATTGATATAGCCTTTTTGTGACAATCCTAACAGTCTTAGTGATATATTATGGAATGTTTCTATTCTTATAACATAGGATGTCTCGCACATATTTTTCATTTCAAAGTTCTTAAAAATAAACTTCTTTACACCATGTAACAAGCCAACATTATTAACAACGAAAAGGATATTGTCAACATATAGGACCAAAATAACGAACTTGTGCTCACTAAACTTCATGTAGATATACTGATCAATGGTATTCTTAGCAAAATAATATGACTTAACAATATCATTGAATTTAAGATACCACCTTCAGGAAGCCTCTTTCAGTCCAATATCAACTTCTTTAACTTACATACCAAGTTTTCTTTTCTTATGGTTAAGAACTCTTCTGGTTAGTTTATATAAACTTTTTCTTTTAAGTCACCATGTAGAAAGGTGGTCTTTATTTCTATTTGGTGAATCTCTAGATCATAATGAGCCACTAAAGCTATAACAATCCTTAAAGAGTCTTTCTTTGAATATAGAAAGAAGGTCTCTTTATAACCAACGTTATCCTTTTGAGTGTCACCTTTGGGGACAAGTTTAGCCTTGTACCTTTTAATGTTGCCTCGAGTCTCATTTGATCTTGAAGACCCATTTATAACTTATTCACTTTGAACCTTTAGGAAATTGTACTAGCCCCTAGACTTTGTTGTCATCCATTAATTTTAACTCTTCTTTCATATCATTGAATTGCCTTTTAGATTTGCTACATTCTATGACTTGTTTCAATGAGATTGTATTCTCTTCAATACTCAATTTATATTCATTTTTAAGTGAGTCAGTACATAGTCATCTAAAATAGCTGGCATTTTTCTGCCTTATAGAACTTCATAATACTATTTTTATGGTTCGTCTACCACTTGTTCATTTGTGACTTGCATGTCGTTAATTGGTTCATCACATACATGTTCATCTTATGGATTTTGAAAATTAATTTGTTATTCGAACATGTTGTAAGCTATGATACAATAAGAAGGATAATAACCTTAGGAGAGATACCGAGTGAAGGAGTTTCCACTCAATCTCTCGAATATCCAACTTTTGTGATTCCCTACATCCACAAAATTAGTCATTCTCAATGAAACAAGCATTACCAGACTCTATTATTCTCATACTATAGTTAAGACAATAAAATTTGTACCTATTTGACTTTCTAGGATATCCAATGAAATAACCACTAACAGTTCTTACATCAAGCTTCTTTTCACGTAGATTATATATCTTTACTTCTATCGAGCAACCCCAAACGTGAAGGTGTCTCAAATTGGGTTTCTTTTCTTTCCATAGTTTATAAGGCGTCTTAGGAACTACCTTAATAGGAACCCTATTAAGCAGATATATGGCAATATTTAATGCATGCATCCATAAGGGTAAATATATAGTAATGTAACTTAATATACTCCTAATCATGTCTATAAGAGTATGCTTTTGCCTCTCATCTACACCATTTTATGGTGGTATATTGAGCATTATATACTATATACATATGCCCTAATTTTTATAGAACTTTGCAAATGTACCCATACATTGTTCATTTTCTTCAAACTTACTATATTATTTACCACCTCTATCAGGCCTAACTACTTTTACTTTCTATCTAATATCCTCTCCATCTTATTAATGAACACCTTGAGGATGTCCACTAACTGATACTTTTCATGCAATAGATACATATAACAATATTGTGAGAAGTTATCAATAAAAGCGATGAAATAGTTTTCACTGCCCTAAGATGGAACATCAAAGGGACTATAGATGTCAATGTGTACCAACTCAAGGAGTTAACTACTTCTTATAGTTGGATTCCTTAGTATGCATCTGATTAGTTTGCCTTTAATGCAATCAACACACATATCCCAGTTAGAAAAATCCAGTTGAGGAAATATTTCACTTTTCACTAACCTCAACATCCTTTCTTTAGATATATGACCTAAACTTTGGTGCCATAAGAAAGTAGAACACACATTATTTGCACTAATTTTTCTACCTATAATTTGTTCAATATAAAATAGACATTCAACAAAATCAACAACAAAATTGAAATGATATAAACAATCAACTAAAGAGCCAGAACCATAATAGTATTTATGTCTATATAATGAAAAAAAATATTTCCAATCTTAAAGTTAAATCGTATATCATCCAACTTTCTAACAAAAACTAGATGAGTAGTATATTTGGAAACATAAAGATAATTTTCTAGATATAGATGACAACTAATGCCTAAGAACAATTTATACATCCCAATCCCCTTTATTTGTGCCTTCATTCCATTCCTTATATATATGAAATTTTCAATTTTATTTATGGGTTGCATTGAAAGGAATTCCTTCGTAATATATGACATGTGAGTAGCTACTCCATAATCTAACCACTATGTCACTTCAATAAGATTTGATTTAAAACATCTTGAAACATAATATATACCTTTCTTTTCAAACCATACCTTTCTTTTCATACAATCTTTTTTAATTATTGTCTTCTTACAAAAAGAGCACCTTTATTCCTTATGGACTTGCTCCTCATTGACCTTCATTATGGCTTTGTTCTTCTTTTTGTCTTTCTTACCTTGTTTAGCTTTGTTGCTACTACCTCCATTGTAAACCTTGTGATGGACATAATGCTCCTTTATCTTTTTCAACCTCCTTTCCTCTTGAACCAATATGAACTTGATTTCCTAAAAGTTTTCATTTCCTTTAAGAGGTGTTGTAATTCACTTAGAATTGGTCGAACTTGGGAGGAAGTGAGTTGATAATAAATTGAACCAGAAAGGATTCACTTATATCCATACCCATCGATTTCAGTTTTTCCACTAGATTTTCCATACCTGTCACTTGATTATGAATGGGTTCTGACCAGTCAAACTTCTTAGTCTTTAGTTCACTCTTCAGGTTCCCCATAATAAACTTATCAACTATGTCCGATTGGGAGTACTCATTAATTTTCATCTTGTATTCCCTTGTATTATCTATTTTGGGCATTAAAGACCTAATACTTTCATCCATCACCATTCACATCAAGTTCACGCTTAGCCTGTTTTGACCACTTCCAAGCCTTATGAAAAGATTTATTAGTTTTTATAATGGTCTTAGTAATGGCTGTGAGTTTTTCACTCGAAACTATTATTAGGTCCAAATTCGTAAAGCACAATTAAAATTATATTTGTTTAGACCAATCCTTATAGTTTAGTCCGTTGAACTTAACCAACCCATTACGCAAAGCAAATAAATTAGTAGAAGATGCAAACATTATACAAGCTCACACATTAATGCTTTAAGTAACTTTAACATATTCAAACAAACAATAAACTTTGATTATGTATGGAAGTTCACCTTTAGGTGATACTTGAATATGTAATTTTAACCATTAATGATGTTAACATAAACTTGCTTCAATATACAATCAATCATACTCAAGTCAATATGTATGTTATATTTGGATATACAATCACATTCACCAAGTATATTAATAAATCTCGTTAATATCATTAATCATAAGTAATGATCCATCTTTGGGTGACCTCCTTAATAATCTTAATTGTTTAATTTAACCTTTATGTCATTAATAACATCACATAAATATGAACAATTGAAAATGCACAATTAAATGCCTCAATATCTTTTCAAGCCATGCCATTTTGGTGACTAACAAGCTTTCTATGTAATAGACATTTAATCGAATAAGTTTTGAACATAAAACCATGAACTGATTCCTTTTGAAAGGTGCATTGGAAGCCTCTAATGCGAGTAGCGACTAGTTAAGCTCAAAACCTTCATTTTCATTTTTTTATAGCCTCTATTTGAAACCAGGAGCAATTCTAGGCCAAAAACTCAACAATTCACTACAAAACTTATATTCTATGCAGAAAACCTTGATCCATCATCAAAATCAACCAAAACGATTCATAAACATAATTAGAACTCGAAAAACTCCCTATTATGTTATTTTTATCAATCATTCATGCTCATAACAATACAGAACCACCATAAATATTTCTACACGTGTTATGAAAACCCAAATCACCATTAATGGTAGTACAAGTCTAAAATTAACTTTAATGGTGAATCAAAGGCATTATAACCTATTCTGATACCAATTATAATTTTTAATTCTAAAATTGAACTCACAAGTCTAACCTAAAAATATAGGATCTTTTAACACAATTTTAAAAGTCCAAATGTTTTGCTTTTATATAAATAATAATGGCAATAGAAACTTACTTTGATATATGATTATTAATTTGTATTTACATGAAAAATCTAAAGCAAAGGTTCTTATGATTTCTCTCCTCTCGGTTTTTTTTCTTCAGATTCCTTAGTGATAAAAAATATGTTAAAAATATTTTTGGTTCTATGTTTTTGTTCTTTTTGTAATCACCAATTTTAAAGGAAGAGGGGAGGGATGTAAAATCCCTTTTGACTCTATTTTATAAAGCTCAATAACTATCATATTAGACCCGTTTTCATTAGAATCAACTTAACAAGTTACATATACCACTTCTTATTATTAAAATAATCTAGTATATTCAAAATTATGATGAAGATCACGTTAGGAGAAGCAAGAGACCACACGTGAATAGTACCGTGAATAGTACCACACGTGAATAGTACCGTGAACAATACCGCACGTGAACAGTACCGTTTTTATTTCCTAAATTTTTAGGCTTTTAATTTTATCTAAATTTTCTATTCTAGTTTAGTTTAGATTTCCTATTCTAGTTTAGTTTAATTAGTATTTGTTTTCCCATTCTAGTTTAGTTTAGTTTTTCTATTCCTTATATTAGGAGGGTTCTATCTCCTATATATAGCTTATTATCATTCAACATTGGAGATCATTAATTTTATCAAAGTACTATTCAATTTTATTCTTGTCTTTTGGCTAAACAACCATAGGCATTATTTCGGCTTTTCTTGAGCATTATACTTAGGATTGGCTTGGGCTAGGACAAAGGCTAAATAACATACGTTCTAGAGGGTTATAGATTCCTAAATAAGGTGATATAATCCACATCTATCGTGTGTGTGCGTTATGTGTTTCGCAAATTAGGGCTTGTTGTTGGATCTAGACTTAGGTCCTCAACACAAGCTTTAAACTTTGATCTTGGGAAAGGTAGTCTTAGGAAGAAATCATTGTAAAGATGCCAACTTTAAAGAGAGAATAGATCTGACGGTTAATAACAAGATGACAATGGCAAACAACACCCCGAATTCAAATCAGTAAAACCTAATAAAATCTCAAATTAGAGGTGTTTGCACAAATTTAGAGGATGTTACAGTTTCTAAAAAATAGAGGACGACGACAAGGGAAAGAAAAAGCTTAAAAGTACAAGTTTTAAAGTTACCGTTTATACTTTACCGTTAGTTGTTGCAGACTTGTCAGTTTTAGCAAATTTTCGTTTGAATTCTGAAGGATTAATCAACAGATGATCAGAAGTAGAACTGAGTTACTGTACTGGAGCATTGGATGTTGTTTATTGGATTGACGCTATCATTGGAGCACTACAGGATGACGATCTGAGTGGCGTTGGTAGGTGTCTGCAAGAACACTGGAGGTAGTGCACAATATTTATGAATTACAAACAATTATGCTATAGTAACCTTCCTAGATAGTGTATAATATTTATGAATTACAAACAATTATGCTACAATAACCTTCCTAGATAGTGTATAGTGTTTATGAATTACAAACAATTATGCTACATTAATCTTCCCAAATCACAACTATGTAAGCCAAATCAAATCAGAGATGTGTATAAGTAAATGACTATAATATCGCAAGAGCAAAACAAGACAATGCAACGACACAAAGACAAGAGAGAGAAAAATATTAAATTAAAATACAAAATAATCAATAATAGTACTCGGTTCCTGGTAATGACAAGAATAACAAGATAACAAACAAGAACTTGAGGAGATAGAAAAAGCGATTCCAGGGTCACTAGCAAAACCCCAAAAAACAAGTCGGCAAATCAATGGTGGTGTTAGGCAGATGGACACATGCCGATAAGCGTTAATGGGCCATGTAGTGGTAAAGCTATAAAACTACTACTAGTAGGAAGTTGTGTTGTGGACGGTCTTGTGGAGAATGGAGATAGTTCCTAAAAGAAGAGAAAGGAAGGTCAAGAATTTGAAATAAGTGACAATACAAGAAATATATTTTAATCTTGAAAACACAGCCCAATGTTTCAAGATTAGTTTTGTTATTCTAACTATTCAATAGGGCGCTCAAAGTGTCATTGGATACTACAACTCTTTATCAGAACTATGTTAGGAGATGGACCTTTCTACGATCCAAAATGAGTGTTCTAATGATAGTACGAGATATATTAAGATGTTGGAGAGGGAAAGGATATTTGATCTCCTTCAAGGATTGGATGTTGATTTGGATGAGGTGTGTAGTCAAATCCTAAGAATGAAGCCATTACCATACCTTTTTGAAGTCTTTGTTGAGGTTAGAAGAGAAGAAAGCAAAACAAATTGATGTTAAAATGAGTCATAGATGTTGCCCAAAGTTTGGCACTTGCAACCTTTAAACGTGACGAGAGTTCATTGGCTACATGTGACATAATGGTGTCACCACTATAGTAAACCTAATCACACTAAGGATACTTGTTGGAAGATTCATGAAAAACCAAGTTGAAAGTTGAGAAATAAAACGAAAAAGGAGCAAAATTGACCAACCTATAATACTATTGTCACCTTTAATAGTGATGAAGGAATTGAGTTGCACCTATTTACTAAACATGTTGAACTTCTTCATAAGTTGTTAGCTCAAACATAGTTGTCTAAAAAGCTTGAAAAACCAACATTTGTGGCACAGAAGGTAAAAGTATGGTCAACTTTCTAAAAATTATTAAATTATAGATATTGATGCATTGGATCACATGAATGGTATTATGAATGGAATAAAACCTAAAGGTGTCAATAGAAAATGGTAATACTATTTTTGTTAAGGGATAAAGAACAATCTCTATTTTTGGTTTGAAACAAAAATCTACTTTGAGTGTGCTTGAGTTAAAATGCAATCTTTTGTCTATTAGCAAAATAACATAGGATATGGGATTGTAGTGTGACATTTTTTTCTTGTATTTTTAGGACCTGTTTTCTAGGAAGATAAGGGCTGAAATTTAGATTATGTTAGGATTTCTTATTAGATAAGTAGTAATGGGTTAAATATGTTATTATATTTTAGATATGTTATCTTAGTTGTTTTGGATTTAAATTTATAGTTTTTTTATTAAAATATGATTTAAATTTGTTAGGAACTCTTTCTTACTAGAATAAGGATTCTAATAACTTCTCTATAAATATGTGTATACTTGGCCCTTCAAAAATAACAATCCTGAATTTTTTTTACAAACTTGAGTTTTCAACTAGAAGATGTGATGCTTTCTTTAAGAGTGATTCTTAGACTCTAGGAGTGATTCCTAGATTTCTATCCTCTATTTTTTGTGTTCCTCAACAAATTCCTGCAAACCTAACCTAAATTCTAGTCACAAGTCACAACAACAACACCCAGTAAATTCTAGTCATATTTCCTAATTTTGTAAGCTACTAGTTAGTATTTTTTCTATTTGTCCTACATCAAAGGGACTCTATTGTGATAATAAATTTACGATCAATATAGTTCTTAACTTGTCACAACATGATCGAAGACAGCACATGAAAGTTGATAAACATTTCATTTAAAAAAAAGGAGAGTTGTTTGATTTGCACACCTTATATGGTTACAAAGAATCAGCTTGTGATGTACTTATTGAAGGGTTAAATAGTTCAAGTTTTGAGAATATTGTGTCCAACTTAGGAATGAAGTACACATATTCACTAGCTTGAGGGGAGTGTGGGAAAACATGATTTATGATTAAGTCAACTATTTCAAGATTTTTGTATCTTTTTAGGATATTTCTATTTAGTTATATGAGATCTAATTAATTTTGTTTTTCTATTTAGTAAGAATATTCCATTATTATGAGATTTGATTATTTTTGCTTTCTTTTTTATTAGGATAATTGGTATATAATTGAAACACTTGTTCTTTTGTAAATAATGCAATGCAAATAATGTTTTCTCATTATTAAATTCTGTCACACCAATTGGAAAACAATCCTTATTGACGTAATTGCAAGTGACAATACTCAAGAAATTGAAAGACGTGAGCACTTGCTGAGATTTGAATTTCAAGTTAAAGATTTGGGCATTTTGATTATGGAAATTGCCAAAGCAAAGAAGGCATTGTAATCTTTCAAATAAAGCATGCCTTGGATCTCTTAGAAGAAACCAAGATGCTTGGTTGTAGTTCTTTTGAGACATCTTTATAAAGAAATTGAATATGTAGGAAAATTGAAAATGATATGCCTATTGACGAGGAAAGATACCAAAGGTTGGTTAGGGACTTGCCTACTTTTCACTTACTCGTCTAGATATTAGTGTTATGAGTCAATTCTTATATTCACCTACTAAGTGATATTTGGATGCAATATTTCACATCTTGAGATGTTTAAAAGGGGCATGTGGAAAGGAATTAATATTTCAGAAAATTGATTATAAAGGATTAGTATATTTTGTTGATTCAAATTGGGTTAGTTTTGTTATGGGCAGCAAGTTAACATTTATATATTTGGATATGGAGAAGTGAGTATTCCTTAATTACAAGTAGTGTCCTTCCTATTATTACTATTATTATTCTCCTTATTCTTATTTTTATTATTATTCTCCTTATCCTTATTATTGTTATTACTATTCTTATTCTTTTTTTTATTATTATTATTCTTATCACCACTATTATTATTAGTATT
>JANIMX020000183.1:106543-117238 GCA_024582655.2 Erythroxylum kunthianum | reverse complement strand
GACCAAAGGTCCGGTGTTACAATGTGAATGAGGAAATTCTACTTAGTTGGTATAGTTTCAACGTGTATAAGCATAACGATCCTGGTTTCGGGAATGTCCCGGGACAAAAAATTTTGTCTTCTGCATCGTCAGCATGCGACGTCGGCATCAGAATGTTCCTACATTATTCAGCACCTGGCTTAGTCAAAACAAGAGCCTACCACAGGACTTCCATTAACATAATGATGTGGAAAAGTTTTAAATTTCAAGCTTCTATTTATGCTTGTCATAAACTTGAAGAAGTAAAAGCTAATGATATTTCACATTTGCACCTCCTTCTTATTGCCTTCAATTCTTAAAAATAAATATCCCTTCACTAAATGACGGTGCCTTAGGTTAGGTATTGGGAGTCCTACTCAATAAGGTCATGCCATATGTACACATAAAAATAAATAAATAAAAGTGAGGTGTCTGCATGTGACAATGGTGATATCCAATTAGGAAAAGGAGAATAGAATTTATGTTTAATTTGGATATTTTGGGGGGCAAATATTTCTTATATATGTGAGTGTATGATAAAAAGGGTGTCTTCTCTTCTTTTTTGTGTAATTGTAGGTGGCCTTTGCGTTAGTTTTGTAGCAATAATAAATTTTTTCCTACGGAGAAGATCTACTCACTCCACTTTTTCATGGTTCAATATTTAGAAGATTTATTTTGAGATTTCCTCTAGTGATGCTAGGGAAGAACAATTTATATTACTCAGTATTTTGATATAGTGGAAGATTTGACTGGCTTGTACCTGCAATTTTTACTCCACATACTGGGGAGATTTTTCACAGTAAAAATTAGTTGTTGCTTGTTACGGTGTATGATTTTCTCTTTCATTTGCTAGAGAACTATAGTTGTTTACTTCTTCCTAGTCAGTATTTAGGAAAATTAATTTGGTTATTCTGTTATGATGTTAGCTTATTGTGTGTTTTTCATAGCAAAGTGGTATTAGATCTATTGGTTTAATTATCCTATGGAATCATTAAGGGAAAGTTGCAAAAGATGGTAAATCTATTTAGCGACAATTATCATAAATGGAAGAACAAGATGAAGGATCTTCTATTTATGATGAATCTACACTTACCATTGTTTTCAAATAAAAAACTTGAAGGTAAAACTGATAAGGAATGGGAGTTTAATCACAAGTAAGTGTGTGAGTTTATTTTACAATTTGTTAAGGACAATGTGTACAACCATATCTGTAGTGAGACAAATGCAAAGACCTTATGGAACTAGCTATAGGAGTTGTGTGCTTCGAAGCTCAGCAATAATAAACTGTTTTATTTATCAAGACTGATGTTGTTGAAATACCAAGAGGTTATATCAATAGCGGATCACTTGAATGAATTCTAAGGGACTATGGATAGTTGTCGGGCATGGGTATCAAAATTGACAATGATGTACTTGCTTTATGGTACTTGCTTCATTACCAGACTCATGGGAGACCTTAAAGATCTCCTTGACCAACTATGCTCCAAATGTTGTTGTAACAATAGACTTCATTAAATGTGGTGTTCTTAATAAAGAGATGAGATGAAGGTCAAAAGGTACTTCCTCATCTCATTTAGAGCTTTTCGCTACAAAATTTGGAGGAAAGAGTTAAACTAAGGGTTCAAATAGTATAGACAATAGCAAGGGAAAAACCAATAAACTTGTTAATGTTGAATACCATTACTATCATAAGAAAGAGCCTATTAAAAGGTATTGTTGAACCACAAGAGAGAGAACCAGAAGAGCCAAGGTAAGGATAAGAAGAAACATGGAAATAATGATGACAATAGAGTGTTTTTCGCCACTGAGCCATTTCTCATCATATATGAAGACAATATGGCTAACTTAGCTGCTTATGAGACCAATTAGGTTATTAATAGTGGTTCTTCCATCCATACTACTTCTTATCGAGATTTCTTCATATCTTACACACTAGGTGATTATGAAGTTGTGAAGATGGAGAATAATGGTTCAGAAAAAGTTATTGGTATTGAAGATGTTTGCTTGGAGACTTCTTCTGGTACTTCTGCAGGTAGGCTCGATGATGAGGGATTCTGCAACACCTTCAACAATGGTCAATGGAAACTCACAAAGGGGTATTTATTATGGCTAGAGGGAGCAAGTGCTCTACTTATTATCAATTACAGGCAAAGCTCTCTAAAAGCATTGCAAATGCCTTAGAGAATAAGAGTATAATTAAGTTATGGGATAGGAGGCTAGGTCATATTAGCGAGAAAGGTATGACAATGCTGGTCAAAAAGAAGGTGATATTTGGGATATATAGTGTTCATTTGAGAAAGTGTCCTTACTGTTTAGCAAGGAAGCGACATAGAGTTTCTTTCAGAGATTTCTCTCCTTCTAGAAAGAAAAATTTGTTAGATTTTATACATTCGGATGTTTGGGGTCAATTGAAGACAATATCATGCTCAGTATTTTGTGAGTTTTTTTAATGATCACTCTAGGAAGATTTGGGTTTACACTTAAACATAAAGGATCAAGTGCTTGGTGTATTTAAGCAATTGCAAGGCTCAGTTGAGAGAGAGATTTGGAAAAAGTTAAAATGGATTTGTACAGACAATGGTGGAGAGTATTGTGACCCGTTTGGTGGGTATTGCAAACATTAGGACATTCAACATCACATTATACCTCATACCACACCTCAGTTGAATAGAGTAGTTGAGAGGATGAATAAAACACCAATGGAGAGAGTGAGATGCTTGATTTCATATGCAAAATTTTCTAAGTCCTTTTGGGGTGAAGCTTTAAGTACAGTTGTACATATGTTAAATCACTCTTCTTCTGTTGATTTAGAGTTGGATGTTCTAAAATGAGTTTGGTTAGGAAGAGATGTTTCCTACAATCATTTGTGGGTTCTTGGGTGCAAGGCATTTGTGCACATTCTAAAGGATGAGAGGTCTAAATTTGATGTCAAGAAACGATAGTGTTTGTTTATTAGGTATGGTCAAAATTAGCTTGACTACAAGTTTTATGATCTAGTTCAAAAAAATCTCTTGAGGAGCCGTGATGTTGTGTTTATTGAGGATTAAACCATCAAGGATATCGATAAAGTTAAGAAGAGTGACTTTTAGTCTAATAATGATATAGAAAACTATGATGCAGTGCCCCCAACAATAGTATCGAGATAACTTGGGGATGACATTCAAGATAAACAACAAGGTACATGTGATGGAGATACTCCCTTATAGATTGATGATGATGGTGGTGTCCATAATCAGACACTAGTATCGCAGGTTGGCTCAGTTCCAATCAAAAGATCTACGAGGGTATGAAAAACATCCACTAAATATTCTTCAGATTAATATGTATTGTTGATTGATAGAGGATAACCTGAGATCTTCGATGAAGCAATGGAATATGAACACAATGAGACGTGGATTGAGGCCATACAAGATGAGATAAAATTCTTATATAAGAACAAGACTTATGAGTTGGTAAAACTACCTAAGGGCAAGAAAGCATTGAAAAACAAATGAGTGTTTCAGGTCTAGCATGAAGAGCACAACCCACATCCATAGTACAATGCTAGATTAGATGTGAATGGTTTTAGTCAAAAGAAAGGTGTCAACTTTGATGAGATCTTCTCATTGATAGTGAATATGACATTCGTTCGTGTGATAGTTGGTACAGCGATAAGTCCTTATTTGGAAATTGAGCAGATGGGTGTCAAGATGGCCTTCCATTATGGTGACTAGGAGGAAGAGAAATACATTGAGGAGCTATAGGGTTTCAAGATTAAAAGCAAATAGGATTATGTTTGTAGACTAAAGAAGAGTCTTTATGGTTTGAAACAAGCACAAGGACAGTGGTACAAGAATTTTGAGTCAGTTATGGAGGAGCAAGGCTACAAGAAGACTACTTCTAGCTATTGTGTTTTTTTTACAAGAAACTCTCTAATGATGATTTTATTATTCTTTTACTCTACGTTGATGACATGCTAATTGTTGGCAATAATGCTTCTCCGTTTGATAGGTTGAAGAAGCAGTTGAGCAAGTCTTTTGCTACGAAAGTTTTAGGGCCAACAAATGATATCATTAGCATGAAGATCATTCAGGACAGGAGCATCAAGAAGTTATGGTTGTCACAAGAAGTACATTGAGAAGGTATTTCATAAATTCAATATGGACAAGGCTAAAGCGGTTTGTTCTTCTTTTACTAATCACTTTAGATTGAATTCTAATCAAATTCCTTCCATTGAGGAAGAGAAGGCAGAGATGGAGCTAGTTCCTTATGCTTTAGCTATTTGTAGCTTAATATATATGATAATGTGTACTCGGCCATCTATTGCTCATGTAGTCATATGGTTAGTCAATTTCTTTCTAATCCTGAGAAAGAATATTGGATTGCAGTTAAATGGATCTTTAGGCATCTTTGTGGAACCTCTAGTATGTTTTCGTGTTTTGGGGAATATAAGCCTATATTGGTTGGTTACACAAATGCTGACATGTTTGATGATGTTGGTTCGAGGAAGTCTACTTCAGGATATATGATCACTTTCTCAAGGGAAGTAGTGTCCTGGTAGTCGAGATTGTAAAAGTGTGTTGAAAATTTTACAACTAAAGCAGAGTTTATTACAACTAGCGAAGCTTGCCAGGAGTTGTTATGGATGAAGAAATTTCTTCAAGAACTTGGTTTCCAACAAGACAAATATGAATTGTTTTTTGATAGCCAAAGTGTTTCCACTTTGGTAAGAATTTTTTTCCATTCTCGGTCTAAACATATTGATGTGAGGTATCACTGAATAAGATATGTGTTAGAGATGAAGTTGTTGCAACTTGAGAAGGTTCACATTTATGACAATGGTATGGATATGTTAACAAAGACTCTACCAAGAGAGAAACTTGAGGTTTGTCGTTCGATCGTTAAGATGGCGATCCCTCCCATATGAGCATGAGGGGGAGATTTGTTGAAGGTTCCGCTTAATAGGACCATAGTGTATGTACTCATAAAAATAAATAAATTAAAATGGGATGCGTGCTATGACAATAATATCCAATTATGAATTGAATATGGATTATAAAAAAGATTTTTCTTTTTTTGCAATTAAAAACAGCTTTTACATTAATTTTGTTGCAATAAGAAAAGTTTGTTGCGGGAAAAGAGAGTCACTTCACTTTTTTATAGTGCAGTAACAACTGAAGATTAATTGTCAAAAAAATTTAGGTGATCTCAATCAGGTTAAATCTTCCTAATTTTTATCTTGTTATTACCAAGAATTAATTTTCTTGAAGATTTATTTTGAAATTGACATTAGGAAAGAACAATTTGTATTGTCGTTGTTTTAATATAGTAAAGAATTCAACTCGTTTGTACCCGTAATTTTTACTCCTTATACCAGAGAAGTTTTCTAAGTTAAAAATTAGTTGATGAATGTTGCTATGCATGACTTTCTCTGCAAGTATAATTACTTGCTGGAGTACTTGAAAAAATTAATTTAGTTATTTCATATCAGCTTGTTAAGTGTTTTTCCCAACATTAGGGGTGGCTTGTGACTTTGCTATAAGGTTGTAGAATCAAATGTTAGTCTACTCTGATATTTCAATCTTAAAAGAACGCATTGCTATTCCTAAAAGAATTGATTCTTTCTTGCAAAGCAATGATCTGCTGACAAAGGTATCAGTAAGGAAAAAAAAACAGGCGAGCATGGTGAAACAAAGGATTGTTTTCAAGGCTAGCAAAACATGTTCGTGTTAATTAATCATCAGTTCTCATTTTTTTTTTATTCGTTGTTCCTTAACTTTTTCTGATGAACACATTTGGTAGCTCTTGACTTGCCTTAATTCAAACAGGTCATTCATGGCCGCAGTTTCAGTTTCAGGTGGCTCTCCATTGGATGTGCACATCTCAGCGGCCAAGAAGACAAATCATGCAAATACCAGCAATAGGGATATAAGCAGGAGAGTGCTAATATAAGCAGATTACAGTAACAAGATCCCAACATAAACAAGAAGTTTGTATGGATTGTTCTGCAAAAGCTCCAAACTGGTACACACCATAAAATAAACAGGGATGGTAGCTTTTGGGTCCATCCTTGCAAAGTCTCTCTCCCATAAGTGTTTCATTTCTTGAGATGTGGGAAACATAAAGAAAGGTCAGATTTTGGGTGCTTGGCTTCTGCATGCTCCTTGCACTTCACCTCCGAAGTAGTGCACATAAATGTCTGCATGCACACCTTGCACTGCGCAGAAATTAACATCCCCACCAATCCATTAGCAGCATATCTAAGCAATGAACCTAAACTTCTTTTAAAGGTATGAAGACGAATTGGTACAAATATTAAGGAATCTTGCTGTAATGAATATCAAAAAATGACTCCGATTAATAAAAAAGAAAGCACATAAAAATAAATAAGAAAGAAAACAATAAAAATACCTGGATGGTCATCGCTTTCTTGTTCGAATCGAGCTGACTTCCTATATAGAGATCGGAGATAATATAGTCAAACAACAAAAACAAACCCATAGATCTCGACCAGACAGTTAATACAATTCCCAACAAAAATCAACAAAACCCACCTGCCAAGTTTTTGGTCCTTATAATTTAATTCGAACAAAGGAGGGGAAATCACTTATTTTCCAATCCCATAAATAATTTTCACTCCGCCAAACGAATAACTTAAAAAGATTCAATCTTTTTGAAAAACCCAAGAGAAATTACAGTAATAGAACGCGGAATTGACGGGAAAAATACCATCATCAGTTAGGTTTTTAAGTTTAGGATGAGTTAAAAGCATACCCTTAGCAGCGTTTCTTTGCTTCTCCAAGTTTCTTTCACGAGCCATCTTCGCCTTCTGTCCATTGCCGCCTCCCATCTCTTCCAGGAATTGAAGAAGAGAAATAGGAATTGGGATATCTGTGGCTCACAGCAAGTAGTGGACACAGAAAAGAAAAGAGAAGAGAGGCGAGGGCCACTCGGCTTCTATACAAAGAAACTTGTTTGCTTATATAAACGACTTCAAAAGTGGAAACCAAAGCAAGTTTGCCCCGAACCCCAATTTTTTCTTTTTGTTTTCCATTATTTTTATATACAAATTCAAGAGATTTCTCTAGAGATTATTTATATTCATCGAGTCAGATGATGTCTGCTTTGTACGTTTGTATAGTTTTTTTTCTGAACGCATTCATGAAAAACAAATCCTTTAAAATAAATATTTTATTTATTAGATAATATTACTAATCATTTTATAATTATTGTATTAATTACTCCCATGTTTAGTAAAAAAGAAATTTATGATTTAATTAACATTAATTGTATTGGAAAAAGAGATTTTTTATAATATATAGAAGAGTCTTTAAACGATATTAAATTCTAAAGAATGATTATGAATTAAAAACATATGTATTAAAGTGTTTTAATGAAATTTTGATTTGGAATATCTAAATAGTTGCAAACAAACCATTCTTAAAAAAAACTTTAATTGAAGTTATTAAAATAAGCTAATTATTTAAAATAAGTGAAATGATTATATATTTAGAAAATTATGTTCCAATATTTAAAAACTGTAAGAAGACTCCATGCTCTATTAGACTTCACTTTAAGAGTTATTTCTTTTTTCAATCTTATTTAACTTTTATTTTGTTTAATTCTATTTCTATTATTAATATTTCCATTTATGTAATAGTATTACACTTAAACTATGTTTCATTTATTTATTTAACTTTTAACTATAATAAGCTCATTTAATAAATCTTTTTGTTGACTATAAATTTCATTCATATCGGTTTGATTTTTTAATTATTAGTGTCACGCTTACTCTGCAAGTTCTCCTTATCATGTGACGTTATCTCGAGATATCTTATAACATTCACTAAAAATCATGTTGGTATGCATGATCTAAGTATGTTCAGTTGTACATTTTGTGCTTGTCACACAAGCAATTTGTTCCTTCATGACTATTTTGTGCTTGTCAAAAAGACTAATAAATAAACAGCACGGCTTTGGATATTTCAATATCATCTACATTACACTAAAGTGATAGAATTAAATTCAGCATGACTTTGGATGTCTCGATATCATTTTCATTACATTACATTACAGTCATACATTGAGAGTTGTGAATTCCACATTAGCAAAGACATGGCATGCCATAAAATTCTTGCTATAAGCCAATTGATCATGATGGGTATGACGTGCTAAATTCTCGTGTTGACTAATGTGCATTTGCCTACTACTTGCTTACTGCCTACTCACCGCTCTCTTGTAAAAGATGAACCATACAGCTGGAGGAACCTCTATTAATACGCCTAATAAATAGCTCAACTACCAAAGACTATAATGCCTCTCTCTCTATAAGTTCCTTCGCAGAAACTTCGTAGCTACCACCGACTAACAATTAATGAGACGGTCTTCTTTAGAAGTTTCCCCTAAGGAGAGGTTTTTGTTGTTCACTGATGGTGAATCAAACACCACATAGAAAGTGATTAAATATGTATCCAAGACCATTAGCAATCTGGACTAGGCTTAGTAGCCTCAAACCTTTGCTATTGGGTTGGGACCATTCCGTGTCAACAAACGAAGACGTGCACTACACAGTAAAGGATGAGGCAGCTGCTCCAGTGAAGGATAAAGTTCGCGGAGAGAATAGTTTGAGGCAAAGGAATCGACCAAGAGGTGGCAGTGGCACTCATTCCCTTCCAAAACCCATGTTGAGGAGGAAAAAGTCAATAAACTACTGGAGGTTTGCAATTCCTGCTGCTTTGTTGGTGGTCCTTACTTTTATCTACTCTGAAGAAGCAGGAAGCGTTGGGGAAGTTTCCTGCTTGACATTCCATGTGAAAAATTATCCATGGAAATGAAAATCCATGAAGCTTTACATACGATCACAGAAGTCGTCAGATCAAAAGTTTCCAGTCTTTTCCTACTTACTTTCTACCTTGCTTGGCAACTACTCGTGATTTTCCTGACGTAAAAAATGAATATAAATAGAATACCTTAAATATCTAAATTTATGAAACTGAACAACGCCGTCACGTTCCTTGTTGAGTGACAAAAATGTCGTTATTGGACAGAAATCCAACAGAACAAAACTCAGGACATCATTAAAATTGTGTGTTCTTGGTTAGGAATAATCAAAAACAACAAAAATTATGTTCTTGAAATGAACAAAATTTACAAATTAGGCGTTTTAGTAATTGGAAAAAGAAAGTAAGAAACAAACAAGGGCGTGGGGGTCCCACAACCGCTTCGCAAAAAGCGCAAAAGCAAAGGAGTCGTAGTCTCTCAGTCCCATGAGCCAACAAAGAAACTAAGCAGAAGAATATGCTTTGCTCTGCTTCCCAATTATCCCTTTCCTTCTATTCTCTTCCTTTTTTATGCTTTACATATTAACCAATTACAAGTGCTTCTGCTACTACCACTCCCTCTCTCTCTCCCTCTCTCTCTCTGTGCGTGCGTGTTCTTTGGGGTTTTAGGATATGGAACTTGTTCAGGAGCTGATTGTCACGGCCTTTGTTGCCGTTTTGGCCTCTTCCCTCATTGCCAAGCTTGTCTCCTTCGCCATGGCTGCCCATCGTAATACTCATATTCATCAACATGTGATTGGAGTTGAAGAAGACGTTATTCATTTCCATGAGAAATTGCACGTTCAAGGCTCTGTCAGCGACACCAGGGCTGACGAGTTAGTTCCAGAATCGGGTTGTGTCGAAGAAAATGTGATGACTCCAAATGAAATTGCTGATTCTGGACTGCCAGGGGAACTTGAAGAAGAAAGAGTGCCGGTTGTTATTGATGAGAAGAATGATGAAGAAAAGGAAGAACGAGAAATCGAGTTCCAAGAGGATAAAAATGTAAATTTTGATGATTCGCTTGTACAGAACCCAGAAGACGAAGTAGTTAACAAAGAATCAAGTGAGACCGAGATTGAGGATGATGATGATTGGGAGGGAATTGAGAGGAGCGAATTGGAGAAGGTATTTGCAGAGGCTGTCAAGTTTGTGGAGTCCGGAGATATCGATTCGAACCTGACAAGTAAAGTGCAGATGGAGTTGTATGGTCTTCATAAGATTGCTACTGAAGGGCCTTGCCGCCACCAACCTCCTCTCCCACTTAAGCTCTCTGCTCGTGCCAAGTGGTATTAAGTTCTCCAATACTCTCTTCTTTACAAGTTTTTACTCTCTGCAGTTTGCTTAAGATTTGGTCTTTCGAATTTGTGAGCGCAAAACCTGGGAAGATTTAGTTGTTCGTCTTATTCGATTTAGATAATAAAACAAAAGGAAAATGCTGTTTCAAAGAATAGTTCAGATGAATTATCACCAAAAGTTGAGTGCAAAACGAATTAGTGCAAAATTTCATATGGAGACACTTAAATTGTACCAAAACAACAAGACAACAGGAAAACGAATAGACATTGAAATACAGAAATTGATACTAATCCAAGATTCTTCATTTAAATTAGGATCTGATGGTTTACAGCTTCGTGTCTTTACCCTTCTCATCGTGCGACAAAAAGAAAATAAACACAAGCGTATGACCCTATGCCCTCTTGTTTTCATTCGGCATGCTAGCATTGGCCCTTTAACTCTTCCTCATCATCCTACCCCTGCTGATCCTTTCCCTCTTAGATTGTGTTAGTTGCTCAAAGCCAGCGTTAATTCAGGTAGTTTAATCAATTAATTAGAATAGCAACCATTAGTTTGTTTGGACGGTTCTGTATCAGAAAAT
>JANIMX020000182.1:2122303-2133081 GCA_024582655.2 Erythroxylum kunthianum | reverse complement strand
ATGAAAGTGGCTAGACCACGCTCTTTTGTTATTTTGTTAAATATTTCCGCTGCGTATGTCTGTATGTATGTCTTCCGCTGCATGTGAGTTTGGATTATGTTGTGTATGTGTGCGCGCGCGATGTGACATCCGCGTATCCTCCTAGGGGGTATGCGGGTGTAACAGTTATTGATAATATAGACAATAGTAAAGGTTGCTTCTCCCCAAAGGTTTCATGATAAAAAGATGATATAAAAAGGGCTTAAACAGTGTTAAAAATATGTTTATGTTTGCGTTCGACGCCACCATTTTGTTGAGATGTATTTAGATATGATCTCTAAATGATAATCCCTTGTTGATTAAGAAAATTGATGAATTTTGTATCTTTGTATTCCATTGCATTATCAATCTAAAATACTTTAATCTTACAAAAGAACTGAAAGTGAATCATATTAGCAAAACAAGAGTAAATGGAGAATATTTCAGATCTATATCGCATTAGATAAATCCATGTATAGCAAGACAAATCATCAAAAAATATCACATAATATTTCATACTACCCATAGTTTCATGAGGCACATGATCCCAAATATCAAAATGAATTAGATTAAAAGGTGCTAAAGAGATAGATCATTAAGAGAAAACGATAAAACTATAAAACATGACTTTTAGATAGTTGACAAGGGACACAATCAAAATGTTCAGTCTTAACATGACCTAGGGTGCCACTAGAGATTAAAGACCCTAATCTAAAGATAGAAAGATGACCCAAACAAGAGTGTCATATATGAGAAGTGACAACACCAATAATAAGATTTTAAGGAAGAGTTAGTGTAGTAAGATCAAACATACATCTAACCTTACGCCCTTTACCAAGGATCTTGCCCATCTGTGGATCATGCACAATAAAACCATGACTTGAAAAAGATAAGTTAACACTAAGTTCATGTAATTGTCCAACATAAATCAGATTTAATAAGAGTTTGAGAACAAGAAAGGTTTCACGTAAATGTAATGTGGATGTGTAAACAGTACTTGTATGTTGCACATGCATAGTAGAATTATTGACAATGTGAATAAGGTGTGGAATAAATGGTATTGTTAAAGATTCAAGAATGGAAGAATTAGAGGTCATATGATTGCAACAGGTGGAATCAAGATACCAAGAATTTGATGTATCTGATGTGACAGATAGGACAGAGGAGAAGACTATACTAGAATCTGGTTGAAGTTCTTAAACAAGGGCATAAATGTTCTTTAAAGAGAATTTGGTATAAATGCTTTGTATTGGCCCCTCTGTGGCAATAACATCAGTGAAAATAGGCTAGAGAGACTTGGAAAAATTATCTTGTCTAAAGTTCTATTTGAGTCATTTTCTACATTCAAAGATGTGATGTCTGAGCTTTTTACAATAGCTACAATATCCTTTATAAAACTTCTTACATGAGTTGTGAGAAGTTTGAGATGAGGTATGAGTTGCAAGGACAATCAGTAGATAGGACAACATTTTCCATGTGGAGCATATTGAGTAAAGTTCATTTATGAAGAAGAGAGTTGTGAATAGGTTCAAATTCATCTTTGAGAGTCAACAGTAAATGTCATAAATTTTGACGATCTCAAAGATTTGCAAAGAGCACAGCAGCATCAGGATTAGGCCAATCAGAATCGCCAAGTGCTAGTTGATCTCAGTTCTTGCAATTTAGACACATAACTTTGTATTGTTTGTCCAGGTTGTTGTTGCATTTGATGAAGTCTCATATACAAATGAAATCGGTGGACATCATCTTATACAAAATAACAATTTTTCAAAAAAAATTCATACCTCTTGGGTTGTGTCAAAACATCGAAATTCAAGTTTGATGGAGTTGACATATGTATTTTAGAACCATGTTAAGATTTCATGGTTCATTTCATCCCATACCACCAATCGTTTGGTGAATGTCAATATCTTCATCCTTTTTTTTTAGTGGGTTTAGGTATTTCTTCAGTAACAATACGCTAAAGAAGTGTTTCTTAAGAAAGCTACACATTTTCTCATCCCAAAGATTATAGTTGGAGCCATCAAAGATGATATTAATATGATTGAGAATGTATTGGGAAATTTTAGAGACATCTATAGTGAAAGAAGATAATAAAATATGAGACAACCTACTTATAAAGATAAATTTTGGTTATTCTGACCTCCGAATTGAATTCAGAATGTCAAAAAACTTAAAGAATCGGTCTGGTTTGCAAAGAACCTGAATTAAATATACTAAACCAGATGGTCAAAGTATATGTCAACTCCTTTTTAAACTGAATCGAACTGATGGGTCTAAACCAAACTAAGGAGGAGAAGACACATGAACAAATAAAGTGACGACACGTGTATAGCTTACATGTAAGTTTGTGTTGAGATGATAATGAGTTGATAATGACGTGGCAAGTGATGTGGCAGGTAACTTGACAGCTGACGTGACTATGACTAGGATACTGGATTACGTGGCAGATGATGAGATTGATGATGTGGCAAATGATGTATTTTCCACCTTTCCTGACTAAGCGATGTCGTTTAGATCTTCTTCTTCCTCCAAACATTTGCAACTAGGGTTTTAGAAACTAGTGACTTTAGGCTTCTTCTTCCTCCAAACATCTGCAACTAGGGTTTTAGAAACTAGTGACTTTAGGCGGCGCATGACGGCACCTAAAGAGACTTCCAAAGATGATTTTTGTACTGTTGTAATGTGCTTAAAAAGAGTAACAATTTGATATATGAAAAATTATTTTTGGAGCATATTTAGAAACCCAAAATACAAAAGCATAATATTTTGAGAAAGAATAAAGAAGGCTCTAAAATTTTAACTCCATTTGTTAAAAAAAGGTTTTTGATACTATGTAAAAATTAGAGAAAAAAAAGAAGAATGTAGAAATGTTCTCTATATTTTTGTGTGTTTGTAATCTGATGTAATCCATCTATTTATACACTCTAAGTGTATAATTAAAGAAATAAATTAATTAAATATTTCACATAATTAATTTACATAGTTTTGGAAAATAAAGGCTAAACGGTTGTTGATAGTTGACTGCCAAAAGATTACTTGATAAGCAGACTTGTTATAGCTCTTCCCCCCAGGGAGCAAGCAAACAAATAAAGTTTCTTTAAACAAATTGGAGGAGTTGTCTGCACAAAAACTGGCATGCACACTCGCTCCTCTGTAGAATGTGGATCGGATTAGATTATAAAGCATGCCATTTTAAGTTCCTAACCACCAACTTGTACAGGGTCCCCACCTTAAATACTGTTTGATACTGCTCTACTAATGGAGCGTGGCTCTTTACACTCTCAAGTTTCCTCTTTAAAGCGCTTGGTTGTTGCAAAATCCTTTGTCTAGTCTTTGCCCTTTTAGCAATTGTGACTCTAAATTGATATTGTTTTGTCTATTGGCAGCTCAATCTCTTCATCTCTCTCTCTCTCTCTTTCTCTGTATGACAATGGAAGCTGGACTTCCCATGCTCAACTGTCTGTTGCAGCACACTCTCAGGAGCTTGTGTTCAACTTCAGATTCTTCTCCTTCTTCTAAGTGGGTGTATGCAGTCTTCTGGAGGATATTGCCTAGGAATTATCCACCACCTAAGTATGAATATTTTATAAAGTGTCTTGTTACGAACTTACAATTATATAAAAAACTTCAAGAAACATGATTTACATATTGAGCTTAATGTATGCCTAATGTCTACATGTCTTGCATTTCTTTTTTCCAGGTGGGATTACGGAGGCACTGCACTTGATCGTTCCAAAGGGAACAAAAGAAACTGGTAATTAATTGATTTGGGTCTCAAGTCTTTACCATAATTCTGGGTTCTAATGTATGTCCTTCTTTTCTACTGTCTCCAGGATCCTTGTCTGGGAAGATGGATTCTGTGATTTTTGTGAATGCGAGAGGGCGGCAAGTGGGTACCTGAAGGGGAGGTTTGGAGCAGACGTCTTCTTCAAAATGTCTCATGAGGTCTATAACTATGGAGAAGGGTGAGGTTTTTGTGCATTCACATGATTTGCCTTCTTTTGGTGGTAAGTAAATAGAAGGATATTTCATGTCAACTGGTTTCAGACTGGTGGGAAAGGTTGCAGCGGATAACAGTCACAAATGGGTATTCAAAGAGAACCCAAATGAGAGTGATCCTAACTTCATCTCCTCCTGGAATATGTCCATTGAACCTGTAAGAATATTAATTCAAAGTTGTGCTATCAGATAATAAATGCAAAATTCAGAGATTTGCTTACCTTTCTAGCATGACTCCAAAAATAATTATTTTACAATATACAGCAACCAAGGGCATGGGAGTTTCAATTCTCTTCAGGAATTCAGGTTCGTGATATGTCAGTAGTACGTTTGAGATGAGCTAGCCTAAAAAATTTCCTATCACGAAGCCGTAATGTCTTATTCTAACTTTGTTGTTTCGCAGACAATTGCCATCATTTCAGTCAGAGAAGGCATCATTCAATTGGGTTCTTTCGATAAAGTCTCTTTCTCATTCCCTGTCTCACTTCCCTACAACTAGTGTGTGATATCTCTAATGATGGTCGACGTTCATTTTTCAGATTGTCGAGGATCTCAATCTAGTAATCTGCGTACAAAGGAAATTCAGCTATCTCCAGAGCTTACCAGGAGTCTATGCCATCCAGAGGTCGTACCTACCAGTCCAACATCCTTATGTCCTTAAACCCAATAGCCCGATGGTTGAAAAACAAGAAACAGCATTTCCAGATGATAAACGACAAGTAGTTGGAGTGAAGAGATTGTTTGATGAAACACTTTACAATTCTCCGACCAAATCCATCAACCTGGGATGGAACAGTCCCCAAACTGCTATTACAGGATCGCCCATTTGGTCGTTACCACCTCTTTTGCCTTCCATATCATGTAGTCTTGGAGCTTTGCTATCAAAGCTACCCTCTGTGATGCCACAGTACAGTGATTCAGAGGCTATTGGCACAGCTTTGGTCATTAATGACAGTACAAGGCACAGAGTCAAGATCGACGGGCCTAAGCCTGACGTTTCTGACATAAAAGTGAGGGCTTTATTCCAATTAGATGCTTCTCAAGAAGAAAAGGTCATTCCCTTAAACCCAAGTTTAGAATGAGAAAGAAGTGTTGTATTGGTAGTCATCGATCAAAATCATTCTGCTATGCAAAATTCAGCTGTGTATCAAGCTAATTTATATTAATTCAATAAGTGATCCAAATATGCTACTGTCTCCATGCATTGCATGGAAAGATACTCGAATCTGACTCACAGGTTTAACGCGTAACAGGCCTGCATGCGATTTGCTTCGGTAGAATCAGATAACTGGAAAGATTAAGTTGATGTGTGAGCCTAACCACTACATGATTACCAACATACTGTACATGTAATTGTAATCAGGCAAATCCCTTCATTACAGGCAAGAATGGGGTTGACACTGGGGTTTAACACCAGTGGTCTATCCCTATCTTTTTAGGGAAGTGGTACTGAATCGATACACAATGGTCCCCAGATCAAAATGTAGACGAAATTATTGACTATTGGATCGAGTGGCTTAGTGGGAAGTTTGGTATCCGACCCCCAGCAGGATGGTCCCCAACTTCGACTTTTTAATCTTCATTGTTGTTCATGTATCATATGCATATATAATATCTGAAAAGATTGAGCCATAATTTAAGCTAATCAGACCCATTTTATCGTTGAAGAGAAGATATTGTCCTTGGTTTAAAACAAAACAGTTCAACTATCTAAAAGTTTCTTTTGCTTCTAGTACAGAAGTTTGGATGCATTCTGTTCTTACCTTTTTTCTTCAATGGTAAGGATGCACTTTTCACAGAAATGATTCCACTTACTTATAATGCAGATCATGGCTGAGTATGAACAGAAACCCAATATTATATCCTTCTCTGGCCTTGGGGGGTTATTGTCGTGTTTTTCTTCTACAAATCGAGAACTTCTTCAGCCCCATAAAAGTGGCAGCCGTGCTTGCATTTTGTGAAGTATCTTTGCCTAATCATTTTGAAAATGACAAATGTCTAATAAGACCCCCTCTCTTGATAAAGAAGTTTCCAAGACTGACAAGAATTTAGGGCAAAAAGATTAAAATTTGAGACGTTTCTTAAGCACGAGTTCTTTGCAAGTTTCAAACAATACTTTTAATGGGTGCAGCAACAAGCATGTTCGATTAAGATTTGTCAATTCATGCGGGAAAGCTGTACATCCAAAAAGGATTTCTTTATTGGTGCTTCTGAAATCATCCTGATGGACCCAACTTGGAGTCAGTTGGTTATGGAAAAGAGCAAAGTCATGGCCGTCACCAGAAGCATGGGATTAGTTCTTCCAAGTATTTTTGTCGAATTATCTTTCCCCATGAGTGCAGAAGACTGACAAGTACTTGAGGTTTAGACTTCAGCGAGCAAATATTAACTACATTTGGAGCTGGTAATTTCCGTAAAACTGTTGTTTTCTTTCTGTTTCCTGACTTCTTTTTCTATTAAGAAATCTATCTCTATGTGGATCAAATTGGCACTATTATGGAACAAGTTAACAGTTGCTTTGGTCAAGTACACCTTATAGATACAGATATAAAATAACTTGGCACGAATAACAATTGATGCAATAGAAAATTACAATTTCATTGATGCTTTGTCAACTACAAAGTACCATGGAAATGACAGCAAATCGTGAAAGCCATGTTTGCTAAATGATAACAGCATTTACAAGGGTATCAGAAGCCGAAAACAATCTTGAAGTTGTTCAGATGTAGTAGTGATTCATAATAAGGTATATACATAACCATCATCTTAATAATGTTTGTTCTTAGTTCAATAATCCATGACCATCTTTTGGTAAACTTTAATCCAGGAAAGGAAGTGAGGCATGATAGATTGGGAACCAAAATGGAGGATCATCCACCACTGCCATGATTCTTCTATCATCATATCCACCACTTCAAAACTTAAGCTTCTGTTTATGCACTGCTCTTCTTTGGTTGAGCTCCATGGGCAAAATAAGGCTTGGCAGGAATACGTCTCATGGCCTTAACTCCTAATGGGTTGTTCTTACTCTGTTCAAAGGTTTACATTGGTAATCAGAAAACAAATAGCATAGTGCATGGAAATTAAGAGTTCAACGAGTGTAGTTGGTCTTACCATCAAGCAGGTTCCTTCATTAACGTTACAAACAGGATACTCGTGAGGGCAGCAGCTATAATGATCATCACAGCAAGTGGCACCCTCAAGTGGGCAGCATCCCCATTCGAAGCAATAATTGGCATACTCAAAGACACAGCAGCAGGTGCTGCTTTCAGGGCAGGCATAGTAACTATCACAAACAGATGGAGGCTTTATTGGAGAGGGAGGAGAAGGACCAGGATTGGGTGGGTTTCGGCCTTTCTTGATAGGGTAAGAGGCCTCCATGGCAATCCCACACTTTCCTGTTGAACTAGCAATGTTTCGTTCCATCCTAATGTACCCTTGTTCTCCCCAGCCATCACCCCATGAGTTCTTTACAATCCAGTAATCCTTTCCATTTTCAGTGCCATACCCCACTGCAGCCACTCCATGGTCCAGAGCTGTACCACATCTTCCAGTAAATATGCCCTGAAACATGACACGAACAAGGGAGAAAACAAGTCCATGAAAAACAGGTAACTAGATCTATACAAACAATGCTGAAGAAGAAGAAGATGAAGATAATTACCGAATTATACAACTGGAAGCCTCTGCCTCCTGCTTCAATAGCAACACTCACTGGCTGATTAGCAACTGCCTTTTGCAGTGCTCTCTCGCTATTGACAGGAACATCTTCATAATCATCAATATTAACTACTCTGGCATTTTTCTGCAAATGCAAAACACAAATGTCAGAAAACATACTTCCCACAGTATATGTTATCTTTCCAGTTATCAAAAAGAATTAAGGCGGACCCTGTAAGTGTCACATGTGCTATCACGAGCAATGTAGGGATAATCTGCTTCACTATCAACGCCACCGTTCTTGATGATGAACTCAAAGGCATAATCCATGAGTCCACCATTGCATCCTTCATTATAAGTAGTGTCACAATCCACCAATTCTTGCTCAGAAAGGGAAATCATGTCACCAGTAACAATCTTGTTTATTCCTTCCACGGCAGCAATGGTTGAGAATGCCCAGCAACTCCCTGCATCAATCACTCAACAGTTTCAAATGCAAACCAAACTCACCCTCCATCATCTACTTCTAACAAACAAATCAGTTTTAAGCTCTCCTAAAATTAAAACTTGAGTTAGAACAGATTTTACAATCCTCATTCATGTCAATATTATAAAGAAATCTACGACCTATAGTAGAAATAATTATTTCCGATATTACCAAAAACAATTCATTTAATAATTTGTCGTGTTCCTAATAATAGACTGCGACCTAACAAAGATCTGGTCCTCTGGAAGTGGCCAGACCCCACACACATGCTTTTATGTTCCACTGTGTGTGGGTCTAGAAATTAGGCTTGGCGGGACAAATCTTCGGACGCACTTTTCGGCAGCTGAAAAGATGGTGGGGGATAGCGAACGGACTCAATTCACTTGCTGCCCTTGCTATCATCTACTCGTTTAACCTCTAAAGTTTCCATTTTCTAAGAAAAATCTAGAAAACTTCCAAGTCTGAGGATAAAGATGTGAAGATCCAGAATCTCAACATGTTTTAACAACCAAAGAACAATTAGGTTGCCCCAATAGTTCTCCTTACTGTTCCTCCTAATTTGTTGATTTAGAAATTAATTATAAAGATAAAAGATAAAAACTTGATTATCTTCCAGGAAACAAAGGCAGAGACAAATTATCATTTTATTAAAACAAATGAAAACTTCGTTGACATCAAAATTAAAGTTCAACATTCGGATTAACTCACCACAGCTCCCCTGGTCCTTGACCTCGGCAACGGCTCCTTCCTTCCTCCAATCAACGGATTCCGGCAAAGACTCTCCAACACGTGGCTCGTATCGGCTGGTTATCTTAGACAACCTCTTCTTACTTGGGCGTCTGGCACCCAGGTACACAGCCTGGTACTCTTCATTAGTGATGTCAGCAAACCGGTTCAACCCCACCCTGTAAGTTCGGTTCTCAGAATTATGCTCATCTATGAATCTAAGGTTGTCCTTAAAAATCTGAAACCTCCTCTCCTTCTCCCCAAAACCGTTGTATGCTTTCCCGTGCTTGGCTAGCCACTCCTCGTAGATCGCCATAACCTCGTCATCGGTCCTCCAGCTCGACTTTGAACCATGTTGTTGGTCGTATGATATGATGGACATGTCCAAAGCCGATGATAAAGTAACAGAAGCAAGGAAAAAGAAGACGAACATGGTTGTTGACGATGATCCAAACGACCCCATCGTAACACAATAATTGAGAGGTGGATCGGACTAGTAAAGTGTAAGGCGTGAAGTTGAAGTGGGGATGATGGTGGACTTATAAAGGCAAATGAAAGGAGTATGGAAATGAATATTTCTATATAAATTATAAGGAAAAGAATTATTGTGAAACTGTAATAGGACTTGCATTCTGAACAGCGTGTGACTAAAAGAGACTCGTGCAACTTGGAAGCATGTCCATGTGGATTGGATTGGATTTGATTGGCCGGGGAGGATAAGCGGCCAGACCCATGCCCACGAACTAGGAACTGGGATCATGGGGAGTGAATTACACGCGATGGCATACCCGGTAAATTGGCATATAGAGTAATTGCATTTACGTAAAAAGATCTTGAAAAGTATTAAATGTAGAAAGGTCCGCGTCATCTTTAATTATAATTTAGAGGGGAATTGGATGTCTTGATATAATTAATTATAATATGCCAAAATAGAGAAAAGGAAATGTCAAGACTCAAGAGGCTTTGATTCATTTGAGTGATTGATAAAAAATAATATATGTTGATTATCAGATCACACCAAGAGACAATTAATAATTAATTGATTATGAAAAAAATGGTATTAGTAGGTAGATATATAAATGCGTCTCAAACAAAGGATTGGAAGGAGAAACGACAAGACGACAAGCTTACGAGGCTTTGAAATAACAGCCCCTTGTGGGCCCTTTGATAGATTCTTGTTTTTCTTTTATTTCTATTAATTTGGAGTAGACAAAAGCTATGATGAAATTCGAGAAAGCAACGTCGAATGTGTATGTTCTATGAATTTACGGAAACATTCTATAATTATGATTCTCTCCCAATTCTCGCAGAGCGAAGAGAAGAGAGTTTGCTGACAATACAAGGTATTCATTGAAATAAAAGTTTCAACATTTTTTAATAAAAAAAATAAAAATTTATTTGATTAAAAATTGTGATTGAGCCTTCGATCAACATATTAAACAATTTCAAGTTCCGATATTTCTGCCAATCCACAGATCAAATGACAGTGACTCGTCCAAGACGTCAGCTGGCCGAATAATGGGATGCCCATCCTAATCTGAATAGTTGTGGCAATGTTATCAATACTGAATTGGTATCAATTTTAGATTGGGTTCTAGAACGGTATTGTACTGGTATCGATTAATATCGGGTTCTATTTTGGACAAGTTTTTAAAATTATAAAATAGTCCTTAAATTTTTTTAATTTACAAAATAGTCTAGTAATATATTATACAGTATATTTTATAATTTTACATTTATATGTGTCTAAAAATTATATTAAAATTATAAAATAACAATTTATTTATTTTTATTAAATATATCTTTCATATATAAATAATAGATACAATTAGTATGAAAGAGATGATTTAATTTTCATACAAATATAATAAATAATACTACAAAT